>OY288257.1:35730017-35985017 GCA_958450325.1 Agrostemma githago | reverse complement strand
TAGTGAAGTAGGATGAAACTATTGCTCTAATTATAATGTAAACATAATCACTATTTATTCTAATTTACAATGTAAACACAATTATTGCTCCTTGATTGAGGGAGAGGATTGATATGATGATTGTGGATTGATGTGAGTATTGATTTTTGCTTTATTTGGGTTAATAAGGTTAATACATATGTCAGATAGAATTCCAAATTTGTCTTCAAATTCGTCCCCTATCACTTGTATGGTCTGGAATATATACAGGGGACCGATAATAAGAATAAAATTAATGCCCTTAAGGAAGTAGTCCAAACTTACAAGCCAACTATGCTTGCTCTTCTTGAGACTCATAAAGAAGGGAGTCATGCTGAAAATACAGTAGAATATTGGGCTATAATGGACAAACTCGAGTAGATGCTATCGGATTTAGTGGCGGTATTTGGTTATATTGGCACCCTGACTTGGTATCTGTTACCACTGTTGCGAAGCATACCCAATTTATTACGATAGAAGTTTCCCGACGAGGTGAATTCCCATGGTTTTTTTCTGCAGTATACGCCAGCCCTAATCCCCATAATCGTCACGAATTATGGTCTGACCTGGAACGTTTTGCACAATCTAATAATCAACCCTGACTACTTGCGGGAGACTTTAACGAGTCCAGGTGCCTTGCTGAATGTCACGGAGGAGATCAGAATATATCTCGTCGGTGTGATCTTTTTAATAATTGGATTGAAAATTGCGAACTAATTGAATTGGAATTCTCGGGTCCTTCTCACACTTGGGCAAGAGGAAACTCGTTGAAACTACACAAAGTGCGCGTCTTGATCGCGCCCTCTGTAACAGCGAATGGAGTACTTTATTTGGTGATGCTAGTGTTAAACATCTCTCGGCGTATCAGTCGGATCATTGCCCCCTCTTTATATCACCAAACGGTTTCGCTCCCCTCCAATTGATCCATAAACCGTCCCGATTTCAAGCAGCTTGGTTGACGCACGAGAAGTTTTCGGAGTTTGTTGCTGATAGCTGGAATGGTGGTAATAATTTAGTATCTCAATTGACCCATTTGTCTAATTCCTTGCAAGATTGGAACAAGAATGTTTTTGGAAATATTTTTCGACAAAAACGAGAACTTTTAGCTCGTATTGAAGGTTGCCAAAAGAAATTATTTGTTCAAAGAGCAAGTAACCTTATTAAATTAGAAGCTAGGTTGAGGAAATAATTAGATGAGGTCCTAGAACGGGAGGAAATTTTATGGTACCAAAAATCTCGAGTGGATTTTATTCGAGACGGAGACCGGAACATGTCATATTTTCATGTTAGCACTTTGGTTCGTAGATGGAAAAATAAAATTAATTCTCTCAAGAATGATGAAGATGTGTGGGTGGAGGATGAAAGTGAGGTGAAGCAACTAATTGTCAATTAATATAAGAATTTATATACTTCAGAGACATCTAATGATGAGGAGGCTGACATACCCTACGATTTATTTCAAGAGTTTAGCAATGAACATTAGGAGTGGCTCACAAAATATTATTCTTTAGCGGAAATTGAAAGGGTTATTTTCGATATGGGATCCCTTAAAGCTCCGGGTCCCAATGGATTTCAAGCTCTCTTCTATCAAAAACATTGGTCTATTGTCAAAAAGGATGTGTGTGCTATGGCAATGTACGCATTGGAGGGAAAAGGTTTTCCGACAGGTTTGAATGATACTAATCTCGTCTTGATTCCAAAATTCCCTGGACCCCAACTTATTCCCAGTTCCGGCCTATCAGTTTGTGTAACGTTGCGTATAAAATCGCGAATAAAGTCATTGCTAATAGGATCAAGAAAGTACTCCCCCGACTAATTTCGGAAACCCAAAGTGGGTTCGTCGCGGGCCGACAAATTTCCGATAACGTTGTTGTTTTTCAGGAGGTCATTCACACCATGCGTAAGAAGAAGGGTAAAAAAGGCTATATGGCAATAAAAATAGACTTGGAGAAAGCTTATGATATATTACGTTGGGATTTTATCGAGGCTACTCTTCGAGACACGCATTTCCTATTTCTCATGATTATTACGATTATGGAATGCGTTACGATCACCACAATGCAAATTTTGTGGAACGGGCAACCCACCGAGATGTTCATTCCTTCACGAGGAGTTCGACAAGGGGATCCTCTTTCCTCTTATTAATTTGTCATGTGTCTTGAAAAGCTTCAACAAGCTATTGACGAGAGGGTACGGAACTCGGACTGGATGCCTATACCGGTGTGTAAGGACGGTCCTAAAATTTCGAACCTCTTTTTTGCTGATGATATGGTCCTTTTTGCGGAAGCTAGAGCAGACCAAGCCCATGTTATCAAGTATATTCTTGATAATTTTTGTAAAGAATTAGGCGAGAAAGTGAGCATCACAAAGTCCAAAATATTCTTTCCCCTAATACTATATCAACAGAAAAGACAACTATTCGGAAATTCTCGGCTTCGCGTCTACACCGGATCTGGGTATTTATTTAGGTATGCCGACAATTAATGGTCGGGTTACGAAGGCTACTTTTTCTCACTTAGAATAGAAGTTCAATAAGAGATTAGCGGGTTGGCAAACAAAGCATCTTTCTCTAGCAGGGAGAAACACGTTAGTCCAATCTACCTTATCTACTTTGGCTAATTATATTATACAGACGGCAAAGCTTCCGAGGTTGATTTGTGATTCCCTCTATAGGAAAACCAGGAGATTTTTATGGGGAGGTAATGAGGAGAAGAAAACAGTACATTTAATCTCGTGGGAGAATATTCAAAAAGCAAAGTCCGTGGGAGGCCTCGGTCTCCGATCGTCCCGTCAATCTAATGCTGCTTTTCTTATGAAGGTGGGGTTTCGTATTCTATCGGAGCCCTCGAGTATTTGGGCACGCGTCCTAAGGGCCAAATATTGTAATGGTAGCTGTGACGTCGATATGTTCCTTCCTAAAAATAATATGTCTAATGTTTGGGCTGGTATTTCTTCTCAATCAGAAACTATTAATTATGGTGCTTCTGTAGCTATTGGTAATGGAAGGTGAGCGTTATTTTGGGACCATTCTTGGGTAGACAAAGGGTGTTTGTCTGACAAAGCTATACAACCCATTCCTGATAACATTCTTGGTGCAACGGTCAGCGAAATGTGGGACGAAGGTTCGGGATGAAAGTGGGACGTGTTCTCTAACTATTTAGCTCAAGAAGATCTGCAAAAAATCGCTGCGTATTCTTTATCTCCCGACCCGTATTTAGAAGACACTTTACATTGAAATGGTACGACTCATGGTAGGTTCACTATCAAATCGGCCCAAGCCATTATTAAGTCATACGAGGATCTCCAGGTGACTAACCCAACTGCGTGGCATCTTATATGGAAACTTCCGGTTCAACAGCGCACTTGTATGTTCATTTGGCTTTCAGCCCATGATCGACTTATGACTAACTATAATCGGGTCCGTCGTAGTCTTTCTGACGATCCAATATGCCCACGATTCAAGGATAAAGACGAGACGGATGATCATTGATGAACTCATTTCGTATATATTTTTTACCCCAACTTTTCCTTTATTTTGGTTCATTTTATGTATCCTAGGAGTCGTTTTTCTATATTTTTATTCTTCTTTGTTATGTCGGGTATTTTGTTTACGTTTTGTAGGAAACGAGACAAATAAAGGCGATTGAGCTATATTTTGGGCAATGACGAGAGTCGAGCCATGAAATCTACAAGAAAGAAGTGATAAAAGTTAGAGAATACTAAGCGAATACTTGAGGAAGGACGTGAAGTGAAGAAACAATAAGAAACGACAAAGAAAGAAGTTAGAAAGCTCAAACAAATGCTAATCGAGAATAAAGAACGATCGCTAAAACAAGGGTCAACTTTAAACGTGAATATCTTGAGTTCTACAACTCCGATTAAGCTTTTTTTTTGGCATTGGAAAGCTCTTTTTCGTAGCTTTCCAACGATATATCACACGTTCAAATACGATAAGTAACGAAGAAACAACAAGCATTTCAAAATCATTGCACAGTACAGAGAAACCCGAACCGGTCGGGACGAACCCAAACCGGTCGGGACAACCTTGAACCGGTCGGTTCAGACCCAAACCGACCGGTTTGAGGCTGTTTCGTGGGATTTCTATTTTTGGACTCTTTCACTTACCATAACTCCTATTTTACGGGATATTCTTTCCTAATTAGTTTTAGGAAAGTAGGAGTAATGACACTCCTTATCATTATTAGTATATATACCCTCGTTAGGGTTAGATTTAAGAACACATTCTCACTTTCTTATTCAGTAGTTTAGTTTAAACTTTCTCATTCAGTAGTTTAGTTTACACTTTCATATTCTTAGTTTAGTTTAGTTTTTATTAGCATTAGAATTCTTCTAGTTTGTAATCCTACTTTTAGATCGCCAATCTTTCAGTTCTACGTAATTGGTATTTTTCTCTTTTCTCTTAGTTTCATATTGTCTTTTATTATGCTTAATTTCTTTATTGCTTTATGTTTTAGTATGAGTAGCTAATTTATTTATCTAGGGTTGAAGGGGATCTATGTTAATTGAATTGGGGATGTTAGATTGGTTATTTATTTAATTGCTCATTCATATGTCATTGCCTTACTACTTGTCTTGTATTATTGTTTGATTAGTTTGAGACGTTGAACTAGTTGAATGTTTAGGAACCCGAACAAAAGATCGAAAGCCCGGTAAGGGTAGACTACAAGTAAGTGGGTAGGATAATCTGGTAAGTTGCGAGAGCCCGTCAGAATCTATCCTAAGGTTGACATAAGATCCGAAAGGCCGTGTCTTTGCCCTAAATAACTGTGATTAATTGATTGAATGATTAATTAACTTTACCCAATTTAATTACATAGTGAACCGTAAGACCCTAGATCCTTTTAATATTGTTAGAACCTCGTTATTTTACTTAATCATATTAGTTTAGATCAAATTCACAATAAACCGGAATTAAATAGTTTAGAATCGAATTTAGATAATTAGCGATTTTCGGCCGTCTCTCTGTTGATTCGACCCTTACTTACTGCTAGCTACCTGTTAGTTGTTCGTTAGGATTATTTTGATTAAGGTGATACGACTTTAGCCTTATCAATTATCTACTTCGTTATTGTCCCGTTTCCAGAGATATTTGGTTACAACTCGGAGATTATGCCTCGTCGAACGAATTTTTTACAGACGAATTCCACCACTGGATCTCAAAAAATGCTAGGAATGGGTCGTCTTCCTCTTCCTCAAATTGGTCTATGAAATTCGTTGTAACATGTTGGTGGCTATGGCGTTGGAGGAATAATGTTGTCTTCGGTAGAACTGAGGAAAATCCGATTGATCCGGTTAGCTTTTTACATCAACAGTTTGAAACTTCTCTTAGAGCCTTTGATCCTTTTTTACTCTTTATTCCAACTCCAGGCACTTCTATAATTGAACGGTATATTAGATGGACTCCCCCTCCATTCGGTTGGATGATGCTTAATACCGACGGGGCCTCGCAAGGGAATCCAGGTTTGGCGAGTTGCGGTGGACTATTCCGGGATGACTCGGGTAATTTTGTTTCCGCCTTCACCTTCTCATGTGGTATTAGTACTTCTATGCGGGCGGAATTGAGGGCCGTTGTGACGGGATTGGAACGAGCTAGAGCCCTCGGCCTATCCAGAGTAATAGTTAATATGGATAATTTGACCTGCGTAAATCTAATTCATGAAGATCAATTAATGAGCAGTACTCTTCGTCCATTAGTGATTCGATGCAAGGATCTTATGAATGTACCGGGATGGGCAGTCAAAATCGAGCATATCTTCAGGGAAGGCAATCGCGCTGCTGATTAGCTAGATAATTTCGGGGTGCATTCTTCTACGTCTACTACAATTATTGACTCTCCTCCTGATGATCTTCGATCGATACTTCGAGAAGACATATTAGGAGTTGCATTTCCTCGTTTAGTCCTTTCTTAGTTCGTTTGTAATCGGGGCTTCGCCCCTCTTGAGTACAAAAAAAAGGTAAAATTAATCATTAAAATGTGGATTGTAAGATATTTTTGTAATACTCCAATAATAATAATATACATAATATTATATCATAAGAAATATAAAAAAATACATGATAGCAACAACCGACAACTAAATTTAGATACCAATTTATTTCCGTAGCTAAGAATTTAAATTAGATACTAAAATTGCTACTCACTTGGTTTCATTTCTATAATAACTACTACACTTATTTACGAATTTACTTTGGTCTCCTATATAAAAACTAAATACATTATTCGCAATTTTATGTCAATATATATAGAGACGACTTTAGCTACTAATGTTTTTCCGTATCTAAAAAAACTTAAATTAGCTACCAAATTTGCTATTGACTTTATTTAGTGTCTATAGTAACGACGTAACTAGTTATCACTATATTTTGATCTCTAAAATTGAGACTAAATAAATTTATGTCTCAAAGGTAGTAGCTAATTTATATATTTAGCGACTGAATTTTAGGCAGTTGCTAAATTAGTATCTAAATTGCAATTCTCTTGTAGTGATTGCAAGGTCATAAGGTCATGACCTAGTGTCACCAAGTGACCTCTTTTGCAATTGGGTCATGCTAATTATTTCTTTAATTGATGTTTAGCATGACCTTGGGGGTCATGACCTCCCCTATCCACCTTGCTTGGGGATGGTCTTATAATGACCCAATTTGGTAGAGAAGAAAGGGAGGTCAATCTCATACTAATTCTTCTACTATAACTCATCTATGAGAATACATACATACATACATACATACATACATACATACATACATACATACATACACATATTGTACTTACTTAGGCGTCAGAGCGTCTACCCCAGGGGCATCTCCCGGGATCGGAGCTCACCTTGCAGGACCACCTTTTCGGAGTCTGAGGAAAGCCGAACCGCCCGATGTCGGGGTCCCGCATTCTACCCAAAACAATTGGCGTTGTCTGTGGGGAAAACGGTTGTGCTTACGAATTAACCGCAAAAACCAAACTCCCAAAACTACAATTTTCTATTTCTAATCTTGTTCTTTGAGATAGATCATATCTTTAAAAATAAAAATCAACTACTAAAAATAACGTTCCAAGATCGAATCCTAATCTGGATGAGAAATTAGAATTTAGAAGAAAATATTCATTTTTTATGCAAAATGCTCCAACCTACGTAAAGTAGTATATTGAGCAATGCTCTGTCTTGTAAATTGGTTCCCTGGAAACATGTCTAGAAAGGGAGAAATTTTGTTAAGAAATCCATAAGAATAACAACGAAGAAGCAAGATCATAGATCCAATTTCATTACCCGAATATCTCAAAAATTACAGAGAAAAAAACAAAATAGAGATATTTGAATAAATTCGTTACCCGAAAAAATCTCGAACGGACCCTAACAAAGCTCAATTCAAGGGTGGGGCAAGAAAATGAAGAAGTATTTTTGTGGTCGATTTTACATTCGGTCGGCCGCCGGAATCAACCAGTTGGGTCCGCCACTGGAATTAGCAAGTGGGGTCGGCCACCCGAGTTTCGACTTAGGTCGGCTACCATAGGCTTGAGTGGGCCTCGACCTCAGATTAGAAGTCACGGCCTCGAAGAGTCGTCAGCCACCATACGCCTGAGTCGTCCTCGACCTCAGAAACATGTGAAAGGAATGACATAAAAGGAACGACATCGCAAATCGACTCGGCTGATCGAATGAGTCCACTCTAGTCCGACGGGTCCGCTCCAGCCACCATTTTTTTCGTCGAACGATGCCCTATCGTACCCCCAAGTTAAATAAACACCGCCCTCGCCGGCATCTCGGCCTCGGCCAGTGCTCTAGAGGCGTCATTCTATTGTATACTAGCTAATCGTCGACCGAATATAGCTACAAAATGTGTCAGTATGTTTGACAGTATGATATAGATCTTGTCGAGGTCTAGTCGAATGTGCCCATCTCGGCCACGACTCATTGTCTTCATCGGCCTCAAAGTGAATATAGAAAATTACGGAGAGTTATCTCAGCCCCGGACCTCCAACCCGCTCGACACCCGATCGAATTGACACTTTCAAAACGGACTTATCTTCGCCAACCACGTACCACACTACTCGAGTGAGGCTCCGGCCTATGAGCCAATCATCACAATCGGCCACGTTGTCTGGTCTCGTCGGCCCGGCTCGGCATCTCAGCCCACCACCTAAAAGTCGACAGTCGGGGTGACATACTATGATTCCGAGTGACTGTCAGGCACGAAGCCGAGTATTCTCCAAGTATTGCGTCACGATTCTAGGCACGACCTTCTGATCATCTGGCTCACAAGAGTTATTCCTTGTCATCGGCGTTTCAACTGGGTCGTCGGCGCTTTATTACGTGAATTGACGCTTTTGCCCCTCCTTTAACTTCATTAATATTACTAATTATTGTTTATTTGGTTATTTGTGAAATATACTCGATAACGTAACGGTTTTGGTTATTTTGTAAAACCGTCTTTTTTTGGCACTTTTTTGTGTTATTTTGGTGGAGCTTACGTCTTTACGTATTTCTTAATTTAAAATTAATGGCGACCGGACAACCAGATTTACATTTGGAGTTAGTTATTACTTGTTTATTTTTATTCGCATTTTCGTTTTCTTTAATGTATAACTATCGTATTTCCGAGCATTGTTTAATTTTAATTATTAAAATACGTAGGATGTTAGATTCGTTAGTTACAATTACATATGGTTTTTTAGGTGATTATGGTTTAATTAATCGAAGATGTATATTACAGGTTTATTATTTTTTTTTTAAAAAGGTGCAAAAAGTGAGTATGTCACATTTTACGGATCCGCAAAAAGTGAGTACCTCACGTTTTGCGGATCGGTGAAACGTGAGGTACTCACTTTTTGCGGATCCGCAAAAAGTGAGTATCTCACGTTTTGCGGATCTGTAAAACGTGAGGTACTCACTTTTTGCAAATCCGTAAAATGTGACATACTCCCTTTTTGCGGATCCGTAAAATGTGACATACTCACTTTTTGCGGATCCGTAAAATGTGATATACTCACTTTTTGCGAATCTGTAAAATGTAGATATCCCAGGCCACATTTTGCCGATGAACGCTATTACGATATGTAATATTACGATGAACGCTACAAACTTATTATTGGTAAAAATTTAAGACGTCACATTCACATCGAACTTAGTTTCAATTATCCTAAAAACTTATTCTATTTATTTCTGTAAATGTTTGTCCAATATATATATAGGAGGGTTCTTATGAGTTCTTCTATATATTTGAGTTCCTAAGTCCTTCTACCATCCATTGGATGATAATACAATGGATGGATGAAATGAATTGAGATTTTGTATTAAAAAAACAAGATATTGTTTCCTAATTTGAAGGAGTGTAACATCCAACAAAATAGGAAACACAATCAGTATTTCAATAATTATGTGTAAGGCGTATTTATTAGAGTAACACGTTTGTAACATTGAAGTAACACAAAGTATCTATTAGAATAACATGTTTGTAACGTAGTAACACAAAGTATCTATTACAGTAACACGTTTCTAACGTTGGAGTAACCCAAAGTATTTATTAGAATAACACGTTTGTAACGTAGTAACACAAAGTATCTATTAAAGTAACACGCTTCTAACGTTGGAGTAACACAAAGTATCTATTGGAGTAACATTATTATTCATATGTTGAGTTAAAAATTATGTTCAGTGTTGGGGGTATATAACGCTGAAATCAATTTAAGCATATTTGCATAATGTTCATTAGAGTAACACCAAATTTTAACCAGAGTAACAGTTCTATACAATAAGAGTAACACAAAATAAATTAAGGAGAGGAAAAGATATGCGGTAAATTATTATTTTTAGTTCTATATAATAACAATTTAATTTTTTTTAAATGAAAATCTTAATTGTGAAGGAATATGTGTGTGTGAGACGGTAATTATTTTTTATAGAAGAGATATTAAATGATGAGTAAATTAAGGAGAGAGAGATATTTACCAAATATAGTCACTTGCTTTAATTATTCAAACAAATCACAACCATCAATCTCTTTCTAATCCAAGAGATGTGGTGAGGACTCACGGACTCAATTTTTAAAGGTGGACTCATTTGATCCTTCCCGCATGCCACAAATGGCCTACAAATAAGAAGAATCCTAAAACAAAATGAAAAGTCGCTAACCAACTTCTAGGAGAGACATAGTTGACCGCATTGATCTCGGTAGCTACACCACCCACAGAATTTAAAGAACCTAAAGGAGCGTGGGTCATATATTCCGCTGAACGTCGTTCTTGCCAAGGTTGTATATCTTTTTTCAGCCGACTTAAGTCCAAACCGTTTGGACCCCTAAGGGGTTCTAACCAGGGAGCGCGCAAATCCCAAAAACGCATTGTTTCTCTCCCAAAAAATACTTCTCCGGTCGGAGAACGCATTATATATATATATATATATATATATATATATATATATATATATATATATATATATATATATATATATATATATATATATATATATATATATATATATATATATATATATAGACACACACACACACACATATATATATATACACACCTTTCTTTTATCAAATCTCATATATATATATATAGAGGTAGGTTCAAATAAGGGCACCATGTTTCAGTAAGTCTATATTAAAGTTACAGATGACGTACGATAAAGTTGCATTTGTTTAAAATTGATATGTAACTATAACATTCAGCTCTTTTATCACTTCAAGTGATAAAGTGCAACTTTATCACTCATCTCGTGTAACTTTAAGCACTTTTTGTGTAACTTTAACACTTGACCTTATGCCCTTAAAATAGTTGTTGCCCTTATTTGAACCTACCTATACACACACACACACACACACACACACACACACACACACACACACCTTTCTTTTATCAAAATCTCAGGGACATGGTCTAATCATGAAGGTAGTATTTTATTATGGTGTCGGATCCCAAGTTTTTATGGATTCCTTCTTTGTTACCGGGGTCGATCCCAAAGCCATAATGTTTCAAAACGAGGAGGCCATAGAGAAAGTCTTCTTTTTTTCCTTTGTCTTAAACTTCGTGAAGAACTCCATATGTAGGTTCTCATAAGGTCAACAACTATTTTAAGTTCATAAGTTCCAGTGTTAAAGTTACACAAAAAGTGTTTAAAGTTACACGAGATGAGTGATAAAGTTGCACTTTATCACTTGAAGTTATAAAAGAGCTGAATGTTATAGTTACATATCAATTTTGAACAAATGCAACTTTATCGTATGTCATCTGTAACTTTAATATAGACTTACTTGCATATGGTGAACTTGATCTCTTATATATATAGTCAAAATTGGTACAATTTACCTTTTAATTGTGGCCATTGGATCTCACATGATCAAGAGCTAAGATTAAAACTTTCAAAATCCCCAAAGCAATTTTTTCTCAGATTTGTATAGTTATTTTGATGTACAAACAATATTATTTTAATGAAGAAACATAATTATTTTATAGTTAACTACTCAATTGTTTACTAGGAATAATGTTATCAGGTTATACGTAGTTATTCAATTGAAGATTAATGTTTTGTTGTAACTATATCTGGTACGTAGTTATTTTATAGTTATTTCAACGTAGATACGTAGTGATTCCAATGTTGAATAACTTGTGTTATTGTATTGAGATGAAATTCAAATATAATTAACTTTATAATAATGTCAGCTGATTTTAATTAGTTATTCCAAGGTAGAAACTCAGTTATTGTGATGAATAACTCGTGTTATTATATTCGGCTGAAACTCTAATATAATCCATTTTAGAATAATGATATATGATTTTACGTAGTTTGTCCGATGTGAAACTCAATTATTGTAAAGAATAATTCGTGTTATTGTATTGAGATGAAACATCTTGCATGTCATTGAGAGCACACCCAGTAAAAAAGCTCACTGAAAGACAAAAAAAAACAAAAAAGATGGGGTTAGTTAGAGTAAAAAAAATGAAATACAATAATCACATAAATGCGATAGAATAACTGTAAAAACACTATAAAATAACTGCTTATGCAACACAGTAACTAATATAATAAAATAACTACAAGAATAATATAGAATAACTGCATCAATAGTATAGAATAACAAGAATAATATAATAAAATAATTGGGTCTTTCATAGTTAATATTGTACGGGATATTAAAAACAGAAATTCATGCTATGCAATAATGGGTAGTTATTTCAATTTTTTAAAATAACTACAGTACAATACGAAAAAAAATTGAAAAATCATAATCGAAATTGATACATATTAAAGAATCAGAATCGAAAAAATTGAAAATTGATAGATGCGTTTTGTGATTTCAATTGATAAAATAAAAAAAAAATTGAAATGCGTGATTTCAGATGGGAAAAAAATCAGAATCGAAACAATTGAAAATTGATAAAAATTGATAGATGCGTTTCGTGATTTCAATTGAAATAATACAAAAATAATTGAAATACGTGATTTCAGATGTGACTTGCGATTCAATTTCGTGATTTCAATTGAAAAGAAACTGACCTTTGATGTGAATATGGTGAGCGTCCGCGATTCAATTTCGTGATTTCAATTGAAAAAAAATTGACTTTCGATGTGAATATGGTGAGCGTCCTTCGCGAATACTGTGAGGTTTTGTTTTTTTGTTTCAGTTGTTTTGTTTTTCTGATTCAGTTTAGGGTTTGATGATGTCAGTTTAAGTTTTAATAATCAATCTTGGCCCTTGATTTAACTAGATCTAATGGCTGTAAATTTAAGGTAGATTGTACAAAAACATAAGGTGGGTAAACGATCCCACTTCTATATATTTTATCTATATATATATATATATATATATATATAGAGAGAGAGAGAGAGAGAGGTAGGTTCAAATAAGGTCCACAATTTTTTTAAGTCTATATTGAAGTTACAGATGACATACGCTAAAGTTGCATTTGTATATATAACAATTTTATATACATATATATATATATATATAGGGAGGGAGAGAGAGAGAGAGAGAGAGAGAGAGAGAGAGAGAGAGAGAGAGAGAGAGAGGATCAAATAAATTCACTATATGTAATTAAGTCTATATTAAAGTTACAGAAGACATACGTTAAAGTTGCATTTGTTCAAAATTGATATGTAACTATAACATTCAGCACTGTTATCACTTCAACTGAAAAAGTGCAACTTTATCACTCATCTCGTGCAACTTTAAGCACTTTTTGTGTAACTTTAACACTGGAACTTATGAACTTATAAGAATTGTTGGCCTTATGTGAACCTCTCTCTCTCTCTCTCTCTATATATATATATAGAAATGGGATCAAGAGAGTTAGTAGTGGATTGGGAAGTTGGTGAGTTGTGTTGTTCGCCATTGATTTGGGTTGGATGGATGGCCTAGATTAATAAAAAAAAAAGGGAGAGGAGGTACGTGGAATGACTAGTAGCAGGTAAAGCAGAGAAACAACAGCGCAATCTCTCTCAATCTTTCATCATTTCCATCACCAAAATTCACTTTCTCACTAACAATTGCTCACCATTTTGCAGCGCAATCTCTCACAATCTTTCATATCTTCCATCACCAAAATTCACTTTCTCACTAAAATTCAAAAATTCATCTCATTGCTCACCATTTCATCTCACTAAAATTCAAAATTCATCCTAAATCAAAATTCATCTCATTATTTATACTATCATGCAAAATAACTAAACCATAATTCGTAATTTGCTCTACATCTCCATGCTCCAATGGTGCAGTTCCTTGAAGATTCTTATATGCTCGAAAATGTGCAGTCGAAAATTTCTGTTCAACATGCAGGAGGTAAGATGAGTATATACATATATTTTTGGTATCTTGCATTTGAAATTCCATTTTTTTGTTTGGTTTGTTAATTTGAAGAGTTACACAGTTTTAATGTCACAGCCACACTCTATATGATGGACAGACACACAGTTATAACGTGATAGTCACACTTAATATGATAGACAGTCACATGTTCCACGTTGTTGTAATTTTTCTGCTGTAGATGTAGTTGTATTATGTGAAGTTGCTTTATTATTCCAAATATTGGTGCTGGTAAGATTGATATATTTATTACGTTATATTTATTATTCACACGTTCCATCATTGTTATATTTATTATTGTTTTTTTTTGTTGTCGAGTATTGTATATTGGTTTGTAGTTGTACTTAAAGTTCTTATGCGTTGTGGGTATTAATCAAGCCAAATTATTATTGTGTTGGTTCCATGTAGTTGTAGTTTTCTGCTGCAGGTGTAGTTGTATTACGTTGAAGTTGCTTTATTCAAAATATTTATGTTGGTTTCTTTATATTTATTATTGTTGGTATTTTTTATGGTTGTTATACTTATGATTGTTATATTTATCATGCTGTTATATGTAATATAATGGTGTAAAATCATGTTGTTATATGAGCAAAGCCACAGTCGCTGTTCTTCAAAGTCACAGTCGTTGTTGAGAAAAGTCACATTTCATTAAGGTTAGAGATGAATGCGTGCGTTGCAAGATTGATAGTGTGTAATATAGGGTTTCTTTTTATTGACAGTAGTTTTTAGTGTGTAATATAGGTTTTTTATTATAGTTTTTTATTGTTCCAACCACTGATAGTTCTTTTTGTTTTTATTGTTCCAACCTATATGCCAGTTGAAGACACAGTGACTGTGCCTTACGTAGAGCAGAAGTTCGCGGACATCGACGGAGCATTCTTGTTTTATCAATCTTACTGATGGGAGGGAATTGTCGTGGGTCCTACCGATCAAGTATTACCAACTATACCTAACTTGTAGCTAGAGTAAGTCGGGTCGTATCCATGGAGACGGTTATAGGTGTCTAGACTAGGTCTACCTAAAAACGAGGCTAAGTCACAAACAAACACAAAGATGATGAGAATTGGCAAACTATGATGATGGAGAGGTATGAAACTAGACTAGCAATGCACTAGTTATAACATAAACTAATTGAAACAACTAAGATTAACTAAACAAATAAACTAGAGAAGATGATCGACTAAAGAGATAGAGAAATCAAATATGGGAAGGAGTAGGGTTAGATTGGGTTCATAAGTGTAGTAGGATGATTGGGAGGTCAAGGGTATAGGTTTCACCTAGTTACTAAGGTCGGTCCGTGCTCTCGCGTCAAAGTCTAAGTCCGCACTCTCGTGTCAAAGACTAGACCCGAATACTCATGCAAGATATTACCCAAAACACAAGCATTCAACCACAAATCGATTACAAAATGAGAAGATGAAAACAAGTATGAGAAGCATGGCCAGTACAACTCAAACAAGCAATTCAACAAACACATAGAGTGCCCAACAAGTGACTAGTAACAAAGATTCCACCTTTTCCCTTAATCAAACCCTAATTACCCATAATACACACTTAATCCCCCTACTAACCCCACAAAGAGTCTACTCACACATAATGAAACTATATCTAACACTATCAAGAGAAATCAACATAAATAACAAAGCATTCATTATGAACTAACAAGAACAATAAACATTAAAACTTGAAGAATTATACAAAGAACAAGAGAAAAGAGATTACGAAGATTATACCAACTACAAAGAGGATAAAAAGATGAGAACTTGCATTAATAAGAACACCCAAAAATCTCCACCAAAAGTTGTCAAGGATTGATGGATTCTTCAAGAGATCCTTAATACAAGATTAACTAACTAAATTAATCTAGGATTAAAAAAAGTTTAAGGAAAGATTAAGATAATGAGAGGAGGAACTAACTCTAGGGTTTAGAATAATGTAGAGAGGTCTAAGATGTTTAAACAATACAAGGGAGGAGTATTTATAAGGTTACAAGAGTGACGGAGAATGAAAAGAAGAGGCGCGGCTACAGCACCCTCTTCCCGACCGGGAAGACATTTGGTCTCGTCCGGGAAGGATGGTCCCAACCGAGACGGTTCATGGTCTCTGCCGGGACGGCCTAAACAGAAGTTGTTCCTTTTGTGCACTCCTTACCGACCGGGAAGGCTACTCTTCCCGCCCGGGAAGGGTTTGTAGGCCTCCATTATGATCTCTAAGGTCCCTCCTTACTTCTCATGGGCTTCTCATTGATTCTCGAAGCTCGGGATCGAGTCTAAGGGGCTCGGGAATGGGTCCCAAGGTCTTGGGATCGAATCTAAGGCACCGAGTGATCGTTCCTTCTCTTCGTTGGCTCCAAGAGTATAAGAAACGAGTCGGAATCGTTTCAATTCTCCATGAATGGTCTTGGGAACCTAAAACGAACTAGAAGAAGTATAAGTAGCCTAAAAATCGCTCCCAAGAGCGATTTCACAAGGGAAAACGGGACCAAACACAACAAATTAGGCACTACAAACTACACTTATCAACTCTCCCACCCTTAACTCTTACTCGCCCTCGAGTAAGCACCAACTAACTAAAAACTAAGAGAAACTAGACTACTAACTGAGCGGGTATTAGCGCACCCTACGCCCTTTCAACTCACGCGAGTACACTTAGAGGTAAAGTGCACTCCGCAAGGCAAGTAAGGTCTTGCGACAAAACTGTGGATGCAACCGGACACAAAAACACACAAACAAACAAGCATACAAACAAACAAGTAATCGGTTGCACCCAAAAAGAAATAAATACTGCTTCCCTCTACAAAGCGGTGAAAGAAGCACCGGTTTAGGACTCAAGGCAAGTGGCAACGTTCCCAAGCTAATAACACAAATCAAAATGAACAAAACCCTAATAGTATGACAACAAAGCAATAAAAACGTTGGTAACTTACCTAAGTCCTCCTAATCTTCTAAGAACTTACTACGGGATGATCGGCGGGATGAAAAAAGGATGAACCACGGTGTTAGTCGACACTGTAGGTAAGTGAGACCTCGCCCCCTTTAGCGATGAGCCAAGAGGGTCGTCCCATGTGCAAAATCGTCTAACTAGCCCAAGTAAAAAGGTGGAATATGCTTGCAAAATGAGGGAAGACCGACCATTACCGCTATCATCCTTCCTAGGGACTCGGTCCTTTGGTAGGCTCTTCACGGTAATAGTCGGTAAAAGGCTTATTTTTTAGGGGTGAGGATTCTTTTTGTGAGGTGATTTTGTTTGGCATTTTCTTTCTTTTGCATTTTTGCTTTTTGTGTTGCTATGCCATTTCTTTTTCATCTTTTGTATTTTCTTTTTTTTGACTTTTTGTGCCTTTTCTTTTTCTTCATTCTTTTCTTTCTTTCATTTTCTTCCTTTTTATTTGTTTGCCCTTTTGGCTAGATTTGAGTTGTAGGCATTTCTTTTTGCAACTAAGAAAGAGATTTCAACAATTTGCAACTTTATTTTGTAGATATGTGTAGGAGGTAGGGGAATTGGTGAGTCGGGGAGCGTCCTTCCCTTCAAACCCACAAAAAGGTGGAAAACTTGGACTAATCAAACAATTTCGAACATGGTCACCTAAGAGACGGGACTCGGCAACCAAGGCCTTTTCACACCGTGGGTGGTCATAATGGTCAAAATGTAAATCTCGTAGTAAATCCCTAGTAAGCTAGGTGGACTCAAGGTAAAGGACCAACGAAACTATTGATTTAGGGTCATTCTACTAGACTAAAGTCCAAGACTCTATTCATACTACTAGAAAGGGAAAGTAAACACTTGCACACTAGCCTCAAAACCGGGTTTTCGAAAACCTTTTCACACACTAGACACAAACTAAACAAGACACAACAAGGACGAAAGAAAATGAGACACACAAAGACAAAAAAACAAAACAAACATATAAAGAGAACAAACACCACCCCGAACTTCCAAACGAGCCACCATATCAACCTGAAACTCTACAAAGCTCCACCCGAGCACACATCATCACATATCTCCTACAAACTCCACAATAAAGAGGAAAAAGGGATAAAAAGATGTTACCGGATGTCTAAAGCCCTCCAAAGTTAACGGTGATTAAGCGACCTACAAGGAAAAAGGGAGGCAAAACACGCACAACACAACAAATATACGACACAACGACACAAATGGAAAACACACAAAGGAAAATCTTTTTGATTTTTGTGAAAATTTTTAAATTTTTAGGGTTTTTTAAGATTTTTCGAAAAAACTACGAAAATAAAACTAAACTATACTAGGATAACGCTCCCCCACACTTAAACCGAGCAATGTCTTCATGCTCGATCGTAGTGTATGGAGACACTAAAAAAAAGAAACTACGGAAATAAAGCTAAAAATCAAAAATAAAGCGGAGAAAAGGGTAGAATGTGTCCGGCCGGGGTGTAGTAAAGTCACCATGGGCCGAGACAAGAAAAGATATGGATGGGGGAAGAAATAAAAAGAAGGAAATAAAAGGAAATGGGAGGGGAGGACTAGGTGTAATCAAGTCACCTAGCCCGGATTCCGCCCGAATCCGACTAAATCCTAACAAAAGAAAGTAAAATCAAAGAAAAAGTGAAAATTCTTGCAAATTTGAATTTCACAAAACTCAAAAGAATTACAAGAAAGAGATATATACAAAAAGACGGTTCTTTTGGAACTCCGTCAAACCAAGGATGGTGCATTCTTCAATCATTTTTCAACAACACTAAGGATAACTCCATCGCCATCAAGGGCACGAAGTAACAAATCGAAGGCTCTCGAGAAGTCTTCAATCAAGCTTGTGGAATACCAATCCACACTCCAAGGTTCTTCACAACCTTGTCTAGAAGTTCCCGGGGCATCCCGATCTACTAAGTTCAACGGCTTGAACTTGTACTTTCGATCCTTCGGTATATACCCAAACTTCCACTCATCTTCACAAGGCCTCAAGGGAGGCTCAACTTTCTTCTTTCCTTGCAACTTGTCCTCAATCTCATGACATGGGCATTCATTCGCCCCAAGCTCGGAATCATCATCTTCGATTCCATAGAAGTTGTCTCTCAAGCTTTCACTGATGGTAGGGATTTGTCACGTCCCTAACCGATCAATAAAACACCGACTAACCTAGTGGGTAGCTAGGGCAAGTCGGGGTCGTATCCACGAGGACCCCGACTGGAAGTTGTTGAAGGGTCTTGGATTACCCATGTAACCTTGGTAACCTTGGTTGTTGTCCCTTAAGGGAGGTGGAACATAGGGACGATGTTGTTGTTGATGTTGAAAGGCTTGTTGTTGAGGGAATTGATTGGAAGCTTGGTAGTGATTAGAGTAGGAGGCACCTTGCTTGAATGCTTGAAAGGCGTTCACTTGCTCAATACTCCCTCTACAATGCATAGGATCATGACCAACGATTCCACAAGTATCATACATCCCAAAATAAGGCAAAGGAGGTGCAAACTCCAAAGCATTAACATCATGAATCGAGTGTTGGTTAGAGGAACTAAAGCATTGAACTTGGTTGAGGTGGCATTGGAGCTTCTTGTCAATGGTCTCCATGTGAGTTCTTAGTTGAGCCCCAAGATCAATGCTCAATTGTGTAATGGCATCAACCTCATGCCTACCTCCCCGATTTGCCTTCCTAGGCCTTGAGTATTGTGAATTATGCACCGCCATCTCTTCAATCCTTGACCAAGTTTGGTCATCCTCCACTTCGGTAAACCTACCGTTAGATCCCATGTTGAGTATGGCCCTCGAGTCTTCATATAACCCGTTCCAAAATTGTTGTACGAGGAACCATTGTGATAAGCCATGGTGTGGACAAGAACAGATCAAGGCTTTGAATCTTTCCCACGATTCATAGAGGCTTTCATCATCACGTTGTTGGAAACCCGTGATAGAAGCTCTCAATAGATTTGTCTTCTCCGGGGGATAGAATTGTTAGTAGAAGGCTAAGGCTAGCTTCTTCCAAGTGTCAATGCCAAGTCTTGCTTTGTCCAACCCCTTGAACCATTGTTTCGCTTTACCAATAAGAGAGAAAGGAAATAATACCCACCGGATTTGGTCTTGAGTTATTCCCGTTTGCGAAATAGCGTCACAATAATCCGAAAAGGTTTCCATGTGTTGATGAGGATCTTCGGTTGGTAACCCACTAAATTGACTTCTCTCGACCAATTGGATAAATTGTGTTTTTGCCACAAAATTCCCGGTATATGCCTCCGGTAAAGTGGATGGACCCGGCAAAACGTCTTCCGTAAAGGTTGAGTGAGAAGAAAACTTAGGCATGATTTGATATAAGGGAGACGATGGTGGTGTAGACGGTGTTGATGTAGATGAAGAGGGGGAACTAGGAGAAGAAGAATCACCAAAAGGATTTACGAAATTCCTTTCGGCCGTCTCTCGATGTGGATTGTTCAAGTCGGCTCCTTGGGCTTGCCCTTGATGAGTATTGCTTGCACTCGGTTGAGAGATCCTAACCCGATTAATCGTCCGTTGGCGAAAGGCTCGAAAGAGTCTCTCCGGCTCTGGATTAAAGAGATAGAAGTCGCCTCCCCTCTTAGGCATACACTACACACTAGAACAAACGTGAGAACACCTAGTGCTTTGTGGGCACAGAGCACAAGAGAAGATGGGAGAGCACAAAGAAGGGTAACTAAGTCTAGAAATAAGCAAACTAAGTCTAAACAATGCACCGTCCCCGGCAACGGCGCCAAATTGATGGTAGGGATTTGTCACGTCCCTAACCGATCAATAAAACACCGACTAACCTAGTGGGTAGCTAGGGCAAGTTGGGGTCGTATCCACGAGGACGGTATATCAAAGTTTAGACTAGGTCGGCCTACAACGAGACTAGATTACCAAAACAAACACAAAGAACGATAATTGGAAAGCTAATGAGGGAAGAGGAGTAAGAACTAGGCTAACACTAGAGACTAACTAAACAAAGAAACTAATGGAATGATGACTAACTATGAGGATTAACTCAAATACGGAAAGAAAGTGGGGTAGGTCGGGTTCATAGGAGTAGAAGGGTAATTGGGGTGATCAAGGGTATAGGTGTCTCCTAGTTACTAGAGTCGGTCCGGGCTCTCGCAACTTAGACCGATGTCAAGGTGGGTCCGGGCTCTCGCAACTTAGACCCTAGTCCGCGCTCTCACGACTAAACTATTCTAAACATTTCCACAAAATAAGCAATCAATGGGAAGACGAACACAAGTATGGGAACCATGGCCACTACAACTCACACAAGCATATCAACAAACACATGGAGTGCCCACAATGTGACTAACAACAAAGATGTAACCTTTTCCCCTTAATCAACCCTAATCATCCATAATCCCCCTACTAACCCCACAAGAAGACTACTCACTCATGATTATGAATAAACTAACAACAATAAGAGAAAACAATATCACAAAACAAACATCCATGATGAATAACTAGAACAATGCCAATAACAATATAACAAGATTCAAACTAGATTAAATAACAAAGAACAAGAGTAAGAAAGATTATACCAACACTAGGATGAAGAAAAGATGAAAACTTGTATTAATGAGAAACCCAAATACAATCCCAAGGTTGTCAAGCTTGGAACAATCTTCAAGAACCCCCTTAATCCAAGAACTAATTACAATGATTAACTAAGGATTAACTAAGGATTAACTAAGATTAAGGGAAGATTAAAACTAATGAGTGAAAGTAAATCTAGGGTTTTTTAGGCTTAAGAGAGTCTAAACTAACATAAGATATCTTAACATTACAAGAAGGGAGTATATATATGGGTACAAGAATGAAGGGGAAGAAAAGAAAGAAGTGCGGCTGCCAGGTCCACGGTCCCGACCGGGACGACCTGTCATCCCGACCGGGACGGCCTGTCATCCCGACCGGGACGGGTTGGTCCCGATCGGGACGGGCCCACAGCAGCACCTTCAAAAGTGCACCCCATCCCGAACGGAATGAGGCCATCCCGAACGGGATGGGTCTTGTAGGCCTCCCTTAAGAGCTCTTTGGTCCCTCCTTGCTCCTCATGGGTTCCTCGTCGATTCTCGGGACTCGGGATCGGGTCTCGGAATCTCGGGATTGGGTCCCAAGGTCTCGGGGTTGATTCCAAGGCCTCGAGTCATCGTTCCTTTATCTCGTTGGCTCCAAAATGTGTATGTATCGAGTCGGAATCGCTCCAACTCTTCCAATTCGGTCTCGGGAACCTGAAACGAACTAAAGAAAGCATAAGAAACCCATAAATCGCTCCAAAGGAGCGATTCCACAAGGAAAATGGGACCAAAATACAGTAAAATAGACACTACAAACTACACTTATTAACTCCCCCACACTTAACCCTTACTCGCCCTCGAGTAAGCACATACTAACTACTATACTAGCCGAATGAGTATTAGCGCACCCTACGCCCTTTCAACTCACGCGAGTGCACCTAGTGGAAAAGTGCACTCCGGAAGGCAAGTCGGGTCTTGCGACAAAACTGTGGATGCAACCGGACACAAAACACACAAACAACAAACACACAAACAACACATAATCGGTTGCACCCAAAAGAAAACAAATACCGCTTCCCTAAAAAAGCGGTGAAAGAAACACCGGTTTAGGACTCGAGGTAAGTGACAACGTTCTCAAGCTAGAATTACAAACCAAGGTGGACTAAACCCTAATAGTATGACGATAAAGCAACAAAAACGTTGGTAACTTACCTAGGTCCTCCTAACTTTCTAAAAACATACTACGGGACGATCGGCGGAGTGGAAAGTGAAGAACCACGGTGTTAGTCGACACTGTAGGTAAGTGAGACCCCGCCCCCTTTAGCGTGAGCCAAGAGGGTCGTCCCGTGTCCAAAACCGCCTAACTAGTCCAAGTAAAAAGGTGGAAAATATGCAAAATGAGGGAAGACCGACTAATGCCGCTATCATCCTTCCTCGGGACTCGGTCCTTTGGTAGGTTCTTCACGGCAAAAAGTCGGAAAAAGGCTTATTTTTGTGGGGATTTCTTTTTGTGAGACGGGTTTTCTTTTGGCATTTTCTCTTTTCTTTTTCATTTTTGCTTTGTTTTGCCATGCCATTCTTTTTCTTCTTTTCTATTTTATTTTTGGCTTTTGTGCCTTTTTTTTTCTTCATTTATTTTCTTTCTTTCATTTTTCTTTCTTTTCTTTTTCTTTGCCCTTTTTGGCAAGATTTGGCTTTTTGGCATTTTCATTGTATAACAAGAAAGGTAGAAATCAACAATTGCAAATTATTGTGTGGATATGTGTAGGAGGTAGGGTAATGGGTGAGTCGGGACGGCGCCTTCCCTTCAAACCCACAAAAAGTGGAGAACTTGGACTAATCAAACAATCCTAAACACGGTCACCTAGGGGACGAGACTCGGTAACCAAGGCCTTTTCACACCGTGGGTGCTCATGGTGGTCAAAATGCAAATCTCGTAGTAAATCCCTAGTAAGCTAGGTGGACACAAGGTAAAGGACCAACGAATTTATTGATTTAGGGTCATTCTACTAGAGTAAACGCCAAGACTCGATTTATACTACTAGGAAGGGAAAGTAAACACTCGCACACTAGCCTCTAAACCGGGTTTTCGAAAACGGTTTACACACAAGACACAACTATGCACACAAAACAAAGACTCAACGAAAATGAAAGGAAAAGAAACAAAAGGCAACAAAAACAAAACATGAACAAACAAACACCACCCCAAACTTCCAAACATATCGCCAAATCAACCACAAGTATGTACAAGCTCCACCCGAGCACACCTCAACACAGCCTTTTCCAAACATCACAAGGAATAAAGAGGAAAAGAGGGTTAGAAGATGTTACCGGATGTCTTCAAAGCTTTCCAAACAACGGTGATTAAGCAACCTATAAGGAAGAGGGAGGCAAAACACACACAATACAAAACAAATATACGACACAGAGACAAAAAGGGAAACACACAAAAGAAAATCTTTTTGATTTTTGTGAAATTTTTCAAATTTTTAGGGTTTTTAAAGATTTTTTCGAAAAAAAAAGGGAAAATAAAACTAGCTATGATAGAATATCGCTCCCCCACACTTAAACCGAGCAATGTCCTCATATGCTCAATCGTAGTGTGCGGAGAGACAAAAGAAAAGGAAAAGAAACTACGAAAATAAAGCTAAAAATCAAAGAATAAAGTGAAGAAAAGGGTAGAAGGTGTCCGGCCGGGGTGTAGTCAAGTCACCATGGGCCGAGATGAGAAAAAGATATGGATGGGGGAAGAAATAAAAGAAGGAAACAAAAGGAAATGGGAGGGGAGGGCTAGGTGTAATCAAGTCACCTAGCCCGGATTCCGTCCAAATCCGACTAACTCCTAAAAAGGTGTGAAAATTTTATAAAATTGGATTAATCGATTGACTCTCGACGCAATCACGTCATCGGGAGTCGGGAGCAACCATACTATGGCCTCGAAGGCCACTAAGATACCGTTACTCAAGGGGAAGGGGGGCAGATAAGAGAATACAAGCGATAAAAAGACGGAAAAGTAAGGATAGTTACCCAAACCGAGCGGTTAGTAACTCACTTGCTCCATCGTCTCGATGATCATTAGAGGCTCGTCGCTTGTCTTCTCGGTTGCCATCTCGCTACACACCCAAGAAGAACTCACGGTAGGGGTTGTAACGGTAAGGGGTGGGATTTGATGCTATAGTAGGTGTAATGTGGATAGGAAATGGAGTGAGGGCATGACAATGAAGTACATGGGGCATATGATAAGGCTAGGGTAGCTAGGGAGGTTGGGAGGGGGCATAAAACGGTTGGGTGGAGTCAATTGTCGAAGAAGAAACACAAAGGGAGAGTAGAGGACCATCCCGGTCGGGATAGTTGGTCCCGATCGGGTTACCTCACTCGTCCCAATCGGGACGTCCTCATCCCGGTCGGGACGGATCCACAGTGAGCTCGAATCTTGGTACACCCATCCCGATCGGGACGGATCCTTCCCGGTCGGGATGCCACACCCGTCCCGGTCGGGACGCCTCATCCCGGTCGGGATGGGCCTTCTTCGACTTCCACAATCCCAAAAGCTTGCTCCAAGCTTCAAAAACCCGATCCTCGTGCTTACAAGCCAAGGTATATCATAGCCATTCTTCTCTAGAAAGCATTCTCACTTCACCTATCAAACCATACTCAAACACACATCAAACTCTCTCCCTCACAACGCTCATCAATCAATACAAATAACAAGAATTCACAAAAATCCAACTAACTACAAGAAAGAGATATATACAATGGGACGATTCTTGTGGAACTCCGTCAAACCAAGATGGTGCTTTCTTCAATCTTTTTCAACAACCAAAACTAGTTCCATCTCCATCAAGGGCACGTAAGAACAAGTCGAAGGCCCTAGAGAAGTCTTCAATCAAGCATGTCATATAACCGATCACATACCAAGGCTCTTCATGGCCTTGCCTTGACGTTCCCGGGGCATCCCGATCTACTAAGTTCAATGGCTTGAACTTGTACTTGCGATCCTTCGGGACATACCCAAACGTCCAACGATCCTCATGTGGCCCCAAGGGAGGCTCATCTTCTTCCTTGTCATTGCACTTGTCATCAAGCCCATGATTTGGGCACTCATCTTCCTCCAAATCGGAGTCGTCATCCTCAAGTACATAAGAGTACTTCTTCAAGCTTTGTCCCGGATCTTTCCCTCGATCGATGTCTTCCGTGGCATGGATCATATTACATGTCTCGGTCATAGGCGAAGTGTTGCCTTGGAGGTCGAACACTAACTCCTCGTCGCCTAGTTGAAAAGCAATCCTACCCTTCTTCAAATCGATCACGGCACCGGCGGTGTGTAAAAATGGGCGTCCAAGGATGATGGGAGTGTTAGCATCCTCCGGCATGTCAACCACAATGAAGTCGACCGGAATGAAGAACTTCCCTATTTGTACCGGCACATCCTCTAACATTCCCAATGGTCGGTTAAGAGACTTATCGGCCATTTGGAGTGTAATGGACGTACATTTCAACTCCTTCATCCCTAATCGCTCACAAATGGTGTAGGGAATAATGCTCACACTCGCACCCAAATCACACATAGCTCTCTCGATCTTGTAATTGCCGATGGTGCATGGGATAGAGAAACTACCCGGGTCCTTCAACTTCGGAAGCGTGGAACCTTGAATAAGCTCTCTCACCACCCTAGTGAACGCTACCGTCTCTTCCTTGTCGATGGACCTCTTCCTAGCCAAGATTTCTTTCATGAATTTACCATACGCCGGGATTTGGGTAAGTAACTCGGTAAACGGGATACTAACATCCAATTTCTTCACAATACTAAGGAACTTGTCGTATTGAGTGTCCACCTTAGTCTTCATTTGCCTTGATGGGAAAGGCAACTTGATTTGGTACTTGTTTTGCTCAATAGGGGTGGACTCTTCAAAGGACACTTTCCTTTTTCCCTTGTCTTTCTCTTGAAGAGGGGGAGGGTTGTCTTCTTGGGGTTTTTCAACTTCCCATAAAACTTGCTCCTCAATTGGATTTTCATAGCTTGCATCGTCTTGAGAGGGGGGTATGACTTCTTGTCTTGGTTCTTGCTCACTAGGGGAAAAAGGAGGTTCATAGGACGTACCAGTCCTCGTAGTTATAGCATTTACATGCTCAAATTTCGATGTTTCACCTTGAGGAGGTAGTTGCCCCTTTTGTCTTGTAGAGATCTCCGAAGCAAGTTGAGATATTCGGGTATCCATCGACTTCGCATGAGCATCTCTTGCTAGGTTGTCCTTTTGAACGTAAGCAAAGAACTCTTGATGATTTCTTTCCATCTCTTGAGTAATCCTATGCATATCCATCATATACTTTTGTACGTCGAAATCCCGTGGTGGAGATGATGGATTATGTGGAGTATCGGTGAGGGCTAACGGAGTAACATAGTCATGAATAGGAGACCGGCTCCTAGGCTTGCTTTTTTGTTGATGACTTTGATTTGCTTGTTGTTGTTGATGGTTCCCTTGGAACCCATGAGAATTGCCTTGATTAAGGCCTTGATTGTGGTTTTGTTGTTGTTGGAAGCCTTGCTTTCCTTTGAAACCGCCTTGATTGAAGTTCCCTTGTTGGAACCCTTGATTGTTGTTGTGAAAGGTACCTTGGTTATTTTGCTTGAAGTTGTTGAAGGGTCTTGGATTACCCATGTAACCTTGGTAACCTTGGTTGTTGTCCCTTAAGGGAGGTGGAACATAGGGACGATGTTGTTGTTGATGTTGAAAGGCTTGTTGTTGAGGGACTTGATTGGAAGCTTGGTAGTGATTAGAGTAGGAGGCACCTTGCTTGAACGCTTGAAAGGCGTTCACTTGCTCAATACTCCCTCTACAATGCATAGGATCATGACCAACGATTCCACAAGTATCACACATCCCAAAATAAGGCAAAGGAGGTGCAAACTCCAAAGCATTAACATCATGGATCGAGTGTTGGTTGGAGAAACTAGAGCTTTGAACTTGGTTGAGGTGGCTTTGGAGCTTCTTGTCAATGGTCTCCATGTGAGTTCTTAGTTGAGCCCCAAGATCAATGCTCAATTGTGTAATGGCATCAACCTCATGCCTACCTCCCCGATTTGCCTTATTAGGCCTTGAGTATTATGAATTATGCACCGCCATCTCTTCAATCCTTGACCAAGTTTGGTCATCCTCCACTTCGGTAAACCTACCGTCAGATCCCATGTTGAGTATGGCCCTCGAGTCTTCATATAACCCGTTCCAAAATTGTTGTACGAGGAACCATTGTGATAAGCCATGGTGTGGACAAGAACGGATCAAGGCTTTGAATCTTTCCCACGATTCATAGAGGCTTTCATGATCACGTTGTTGGAAACCCGTGATAGAAGCTCTCAATAGATTTGTCTTCTCCGGGGGATAGAATTGTTGGTAGAAGGCTAAGGCTAACTTCTTCCAAGTGTCAATGTCAAGTCTTGCTTTGTCCAACCCCTTGAACCATTGTTTCGCTTTACCAATAAGAGAGAAAGGAAATAATACCCACCGGATTTGGTCTTGAGTTATTCCCGTTTGCGAAATAGCGTCACAATAATCCGAAAAGGTTTCCAAGTGTTGATGAGGATCTTCGGTTGGTAACCCACTAAATTGACTTCTCTCGACCAATTGGATAAATTGTGTTTTTGCCACAAAATTCCCGGTATATGCCTCCGGTAAAGTGGATGGACCCGACAAAACGTCTTCCGTAAAGGTTGAGTGAGAAGAAAAATTAGGCATGATTGGATATAAGGGAGGCGATGGTGGTGTAGACGGTGTTGATGTAGATGAAGAGGGGGAACTAGGACAAGAAGAATCACCAAAAGGATTTACGAAATTCCTTTCGGCCGTCTCTCGATGTGGATTGTTCAAGTCGGCTCCTTGGGCTTGCCCTTGATGAGTATTGCTTGCACTCGGTTGAGAGATCCTAACCCGATTAATCGTCCGTTGGCGAAAGGCTCGAAAGAGTCTCTCCGGCTCTGGATTAAAGAGATAGAAGTCGCCTCCCCTCCTAGGCATACACTACACACTAGAACAAACGTGAGAACACCTAGTGCTTTGTGGGCACTAGGTAACGACAATAAACAAGCACAACTAGAGACAAAGAGAAAAGAAAGCTAAGAAAAGAAGAAAAACTAGAAGAAAAACTAGAAGATATTCACAAGAGAAGATGGGAGAGCACAAAGAAGGGTAACTAAGTCTAGAAATAAGCAAACTAAGTCTAAACAATGCACCGTCCCCGGCAACGGCGCCAAATTGATGGTAGGGATTTGTCACGTCCCTAACCGATCAATAAAACACCGACTAACCTAGTGGGTAGCAAGGGCAAGTTGGGGTCGTATCCACGAGGACGGTATATCAAAGTTTAGACTAGGTCGGCCTACAACGAGACTAGATTACCAAAACAAACACAAAGAACGATAATTGGAAAGCTAATGAGGGAAGAGGAGTAAGAACTAGGCTAACACTAGAGACTAACTATACAAAGAAACTAATGGAATGATGACTAACTAGGAGGATTAACTCAAATACGGAAAGAAAGTGGGGTAGGTCGGGTTCATAGGAGTAGAAGGGTAATTGGGGTGATCAAGGGTATAGGTGTCTCCTAGTTACTAGAGTCGGTCCGGGCTCTCGCAACTTAGACCGATGTCAAGGTGGGTCCGGGCTCTCGCAACTTAGACCCTAGTCCGCGCTCTCACGACTAAACTATTCTCAACATTTCCACAAAATAAGCAATCAATGGGAAGACGAACACAAGTATGGGAACCATGGCCACTACAACTCACACAAGCATATCAACAAACACATGGAGTGCCCACAATGTGACTAACAACAAAGATGTAACCTTTTCCCCTTAATCAACCCTAATCATCCATAATCTACCCCTAATCCCCCTACTAACCCCATAAGAAGACTACTCACTCATGATTATGAATAAACTAACAACAATAAGAGAAAACAATATCACAAAACAAACATCCATGATGAATAACTAGAACAATGCCAATAACAATATAACAAGATTTAAACTAGATTAAATAACAAAGAACAAGAGTAAGAAAGATTATACCAACACTAGGATGAAGAAAAGATGAAAACTTGTATTAATGAGAAACCCAAATATAATCCCAAGGTTGTCAAGCTTGGAACAATCTTCAAGAATCCCCTTAATCCAAGAACTAATTACAATGATTAACTAAGGATTAACTAAGATTAAGGGAAGATTAAAACTAATGAGTGAAAGTAAATCTAGGGTTTTTGAGGCTTAAGAGAGTCTAAACTAACATAAGATATCTTAACATTACAAGAAGGGAGTATATATATGGGTACAAGAATGAAGGGGAAGAAAAGAAAGGAGTGCGGCTGCCAGGTCCACGGTCCCGACCGGGACGACCTGTCATCCCGACCGGGACGGGTTGGTCCCGATCGGGACGGGCCCACAGCAGCACCTTCAAAAGTGCACCCCATCCCGAACGGGATGAGGCCATCCCGAACGGGATGGGTCTTATAGGCCTCCCTTAAGAGCTCTTTGGTCCCTCCTTGCTCCTCATGGGTTCCTCGTCGATTCTCGGGACTCGGGATCGGGTCTCGGAATCTCGGGATTGGGTCCCAAGGTCTCGGGGTTGATTCCAAGGCCTCGAGTCATCGTTCCTTTATCTCGTTGGCTCCAAAATGTGTATGTATCGAGTCGGAATCGCTCCAACTCTTCCAAATCGGTCTCGGGAACCTGAAACGAACTAAAGGAAGCATAAGAAACCCATAAATCGCTCCAAAGGAGCGATTCCACAAGGAAAATGGGACCAAAATACAGTAAAATAGACACTACAAACTACACTTATCATTCACCCGACTCATTCCCTAGATCGATGTCTTTCATGGCGTGGATCATATTACAAGAACCATCATTTGTAGGCGAGGTGTTGCCTTGGAGGTTAAACACGAGCTTCTCGTCGCCTAGCTCAAATGTGATCCTACCGTTCTTTACATCAATCATCGCACCGGCGGTATGTAGAAATGGGCGCCCAAGGATAATGGGAGTGATAGCATCTTCCGGCATATCAAGCACGAGGAAGTCGACCGGAGTGAAGAACTTCCAGATTCTTATTGGCACATCTTCTAACATCCCCAATGGTCGGTTGAGTGAACGATCGGCCATTTGGAGTGTAATAGAAGTACACTTGAGCTCTTTCATCCCAAGTCGCTCACAAATGGAATAGGGAATGATGCTTACACTCGCACCCAAATCACATAATGCTCTCTCAATCTTCAAGTTGCCTATGGTGCACGGGATTGAGAAACTACCCGGATCCTTCAACTTGGGAAGTGTAGAGCCTTGAATGAGCTCGCTCACCTCTCTTGTGAACGCTATGCTCTCTTCCTTGTCGACGGATCTTTTCCTAGCCAAGATTTCTTTCATGAATCTTCCATATGCCGGGACTTGGGTAAGTAGCTCGGTAAAAGGGACACTCACATCCAACTTCTTCACAATATCAAGGAACTTGTCATATTTAACATCCATCTTGATCTTCATTTACCTTGTTGGGAAAGACAACATGATGTGTATCTTGTCTTGCTCATTAGGGTTGGTTATGAGGAGTGTTGGTAATGGCTAGAGGAATGCCATAATCATGAATAGGAGATCGACTCCTTTGCTTGCTTTCATGTTGAGTACCTTGAGACCCTTGTTATTGTTGATGGTTCACTTGGAACCCATGAGAGTTGCCTTGATTAAGGCCTTGAGTGTTACCATGGTTGTATTTTTGATGTCCTTGGGAGTGTTGGTTTCCTTGGAAACCACCTTGATTGAAGTTCCCTTGTTGGAACCCTTGATTGTAGTTGAACGTACCTTGGTGATGTTGTTGGAATGGCCTTTGGTTGCCTATATAACCATGGTAGCCTTGGTTGTTGTCCCTTAAGGGAGGTGGAACATATGGACGGTGTTGTAGAGATTGTTGTTGGGAAGCTTGATACATGTGAGGATTTGGCACATTTTGCTTGAAGTTAGAGTACGGGGCACCTTGCTTGAACGCTTGAAAGGCATTCACTTGCTCAATGCTACCTCGACAATGTTGAGGTTCATGCCCAAATATCCCGCAAATCTCGCATATCCCATAATAAGGTGTAAGGGATACAACTCCCAAAGCATTGACTTGTTGAGTTGAATGTTGGTGGGAGGCACTTGTGCTTTGACCTTGCTCGAAATGACTTTGGAGCTTCTTGTCAATAGTTTCCATGTGGGTTTTTAAATGTGCTCCAAGATCAATACTTAGTTGTGTAATGGCATCGATCTCGTGCCTTCCTCCTCGATTCAAGGGAAGAGAGGTCTAAGATGCTTAAACAATACAAGGGAGGAGTATTTATAAGGTTACAAGAGTGAAGGAGAATGAAAAGAAGAGGCGCGGCTATAGCACCCTCTTCCCGACCGGGAAGACATTTGGTCTCAGTCGGGAAGGCTGGTCCCGACCGAGACGGTTCATGGTCTCGAGCGGGAAGGGCTAAACAGAAGCTGTTCCTTTTGTGCACTCCTTCCCGACCGGGAAGGCTACTCTTCCCGCCCGGGAAGGGTCTGTAGGCCTCCATTATGATCTCTAAGGTCCCTCCTTGCTTCTCATAGATTTCTCATCGATTCTCGGAGTTCGGGATCGAGTCTAAGGGGCTCGGGAATGGGTCCCAAGGTCTCGAGATCGAATCTAAGGCACCGAGTGATAGTTCCTTCTCTTCGTTGGCTCCAAGAGTATAGGAAACGAGTCGGAATCGTTCCAATTCTCCATGAATGGTCTTGGGAACCTAAAACGAACTAGAAGAAGTATAAGTAGCCCAGAAATCGCTCCAAAGAGCGATTTCATAAGGGAAAACGGGACCAAACACAACAAATTAGGCACTACAAACTACACTTATCACTTATGCATCTTCTTTTGGTTTCGAGGCGAAGAGGTACACGACAACTAGATCTTTTGATGGTTCAATTAAGAAGAAATTGTTGGCTTGTAATAAAGAGGGCAAAACAGCTAGCCAGAGCATGGTGAAGTTGTCGAGCACGGGAGAGAAGGAGGGGCAAGAGTCTGTAGGATCGTATGAACCCAAAAGGAATACAAAGGCGACGAGGAGGCAATGTGGAGCAAGAATTAGGCTCTGTGCAATGATCGGGTGGTTTTATATTGAAGAGTTCATCGAGGAACACAACCACGATCTTGTGATGGTTAAGGACAGAAAGTTTCAAAAGTCATCTCGAAGTCTATCAAGATATCACAAGGAGATGAACGTTTGCAACTCGAGGGTGCGTAACGTCTGTGAACAATGTTGTGTAGTGCATGGTTGACTGCTAACTGTGCGCGACTAATGCAGTTGCAATTTTGTGTGTGCAGCTGAAGAACGGGGCGACTCGGACATACAGGATGTGCAAGGAGATGTCGGGAGGATTTCAGAACATAGGAGCATCATTGGTTGATTTCAAGAACTGGGGGAGGGACGTGAAGTGCTTTGTTCACGATCAGGATGGTCAATTGTTCATAGATCGGTTCAAGAGTTTGAGGGACAGTCAGGAGGATTTTTACTTTGACTATGATGTTGATGCAGATGGAAGCTTACGCAGGGTCATTTGGGCGGATGGTGCAGCTCGAAGGAACTACGCGGCATTCGGGGATGCAGTTTCGTTCGACCCAACGTACGGAACCAACGTGTATTCTATGGTGTTCACACCGTTCACTGGCGTGGACAACCACAAGCGGTCTGTCACGTTATGCGGGGCGTTGCTACTAAAGGAGGACTATGAGTCATTTATCTGGGTCCTCTCCCGGTTTCTGGAAGCAATGGGCGGGAAGGAACCGTGTTATATCATTATAGACCAGGATCCCGGGATTTTAAAAGCCGTCCTAAAAATATTTAAAGCAGCGCACCAACATTGTTGCACGTGGCACATTATGAACAAGGTTCCAACGAAGTACGGCAGATCAAGAGAGGAGGCCTCGGAATTTGTAAAAGCGCTCAATGCAATTATTTGGGATGATGACATTGAGGCGTCGGAGTTCGATGACAGGTGGTGGTGGATTATGATCGACCATGATGCCGTTGGGATCGAATGGTTCGAAAATATGTTTGACATTAGGAGCAAATGGGTCGCCGCGCATAGCAAGGAGTTGAGGATGTCCGGAATTATGAGGACAACGCAGAGATCAGAGAGTGAGAACAGTTTCTTCAAAATGTTTGAAGACAACAATGGTACGTTGGTCCAGTTCTGGATGCGTTTCGAAAGTGCGATGGACCAACAGTGGCACATGCAGAAGAGGCTAGACAACGATAAGCGGCAGACATTCCCTGAAATTGGAACGACGAATCCGATGGAGACCCACGCGGCAAGGTTGTACACGCACGTGGCTTTTGCACACTTTCAGGAAGAGGTAAAGTTTTCGCTGTACACGTGCAGCGTTCGTGGGTATCAGGAGAAGGACGGGATCGAAGCGACAACAGTACTAGACTCCGTCCGGGACCGCAACTACATTGGTGAATACAATCCAAGTATTGGCATAGAAAGTCACTGTCCATGGTGTCTAGCCACACTCACATAGCCTGACTATATGACCTAAACGGTGTGACTCTAAACTGCGGTGAGTGTGACTATACAACGTGGTGAGTGTGAATGCACAACGTAATGAGTTTTATTCTACAATTCATTGAATGTGACTGTACAAAATAAAGGGTGTGACTCTGAAATGCGGGTCGTGTGATTGTACAACGTAACTCGTTTGATTTTGCAACGTAAGGACTGTGACTATGCAGCGTAATGGGTGTGACTGTATTCTGTAAAGGTTGTGATTATACCTTTAGAAAGTCACATCCTATACGTTGCGTAGCTACTGTCCGTATGGTTGAGAATCGCACTCTTTATGGGTTTTAATGCACTCATAGGTACCTGTGAGGTCAGCTGTACTTGCTGGAAGTTCCGTCGGTATGGAATTCTTTGCAGGCACGCCATTTGGATATATTCTTCCAAAGGACGGGATGTGATCCCGGAACGGTACATGGCACGTAGATGGACAAAGGATGCCCTATGTATTGTTAATGTGTGTCCCCTGTCAGAGAGTCGCTTAAGTGATGAGAAGGCTGTTACAGTCACGAGGCAGTTTTCGGAGTTCTATGAGACCATCAGTCATGTCAGCAAAATGGGTAAGGAAGACGTTAGTAATTTAGCTGACATCATTCGTGATTTCAGGTCCGATGCGGCGCCCCTTGCTGGCCCTTTTGGCAAGACGCAAGAATTAGAGGAGATCCTCGGTTGTACGAGCGCAATTGAAATAACGATATTGCCCCCGAAGAAAGCCAAGAACAAGGGCAGTGGGAAGCGGATGCTGTCTTCTAAGGTAAAGGCTGCTGCAATTGCCGTGAGGCCTAAACGGCTGTGCAAGAACTGCAAGAGGATAGGGCACCATGACAAGAGGAACTGCCCCAACCCATTCATTGAGGACCCACCTATTGCCGACTTGTCTGTCGATGTTGAGGAGGAGGAGGACCCGATAGGGATTGCTGAGGAGGATTGTTCGTGAATATCCTCTGTTATTGATGGTGAGGGATTTGCCGCGGATCCCCACCGATCAATAAATAACCGGCTATTCCTAACTGGGTAGATAGGATAAGTCGGGACAAATCCACGGGGACGGTAATGAGGCGTCTAGACAAAGGTCACCCAAAAACAAGCATAAGTCAACGAGCTAAACTAAACAAAACAATAATAAGAAGGGGAGAAGGCTAAGACTATGACTAAGGTGACGGAGAAAACAAATAAGGAAACGGGCAAGGATTAGGTCGGGTTCAAGGGGTGATGGGATGGTCGAGGAAGAGCTAAGGTGAAGGGGTAGTCTGGTAATCGAGGTGTAGTCCGGGCTCTCGCTACGTAGACCGACCTAGAGGTTCTTGATAGAACCCATCTTAGCGACACACATGACAAACGGGGTTACTAGCGTGCTATCGTAGCCTAGGTCATGTCCGGGCTCTCACTATGTAGACCGACCTAGGGGTCGTCCTCACCGGAATCTCGCAATGTAATGAGGGAACCAAACCCACGAGCAAACTATCACCCACAAGAGAAAAGGCAAGAAAAACAAGCATATGCATCTACATGTCATTCAAGCATTTCATCAAACATGTTCCACGCATCTAACCAAGAGGAAACCCAAAACTTCCACCAACATCTCCAACAAACCCTTGATCACCTAATAAACACCCAAATCCCCCTACTAACCCAAGCAAGAGTCTACTCAAACATAACTAAGCTAAAATTAACAAGAACAAGAGGAATCAACACAAACAACAAAACATCCATAATGAAACTAGTAAACAATGAACTATGAACAAAACATTGAACAAAGATTGAAAATTGAATGAGTAAACAAGATTAAGAGAAGGGAAAAGAAGATTATACCTACTAACAAGATGAATGGAAGATTGAAACTTGTATTAATAAGAAAAACCCATAAACAATCAACCAAGGTTGTCAATCTTGGAAGGATCTTGAAGAATTCCCTTAATACAAGAGCTAAACTAAGATTAACGACTAATCTACACTAATCTATTCTAATCTATGCTAAACTGTGCTAGGGTTTGTGGGTAATGTCTAACCTTTCATAAGAATACAAGAGGAAGGGTATATATAGGGTTACAATGAATAAGGAGAAGAAAAGAAGCAAAAGCGGGCTGCAAGTAGGTCATCCCGGTCGGGATGAGGTGGTCCCGGTCGGGATGGACCCATCAAAGCAGCTACGCAATTGTGCATCTCATCCCGGACGGGATGAGGCCATTCCCGTCGGGGATGAGTCTTGTAGGCCTCCAATATGAACTTTTTGGTCCCTCCTTGGTTCTCATGGGCTTCTCACCGATTCTCGGGGCTCGGGATCGAGTCTAAGAGGCTCGGGATTGGGTCCCAAGGTCTCGGTGTCGAATCCAAGGCATCGAGTGATCGTTCCTTCACTTCGTTGGCTCCGAAAAGTGTATGTATTGAGTCGGATTTGCTCCAATTCTTCACAAATGGTCTCGGGAACCTAAAACGAACTAAAGGAAGCATAAGTAACCCAAAAACCACTCCCAAGGAGCGATTCCACAAGGAAAACGGGACCAAAACACAACAAATTAGGCACTACAAACTACACTTATCAGCTATGTAGGAACATTTTTTTGGAAACACAAAGACTGTCGACGTTTGAAATGGTCAAGGTCCGTGATACATGATGACTGTCGACGTTTTCGTATATTGCGGACCTCAATCATTTCTAATATGGTGTAAGTCGTAGATCATGGGGCATTTTTTTTTTTTTGAAACATAAAGATTGTTGACGTTTGAAATGGTCAAGGTCCGTGATATTGTCTACGTCTATTGCGAACCTTAATCATTTCTAATATGGCATAGTCGTAAAACATGGGGGGTCTGTAAAATTGTTTTTTTGTTGATTGGCTGTAAAATACATTGAAATAGCAGTCATTTTTAATCTGAAATGCATCATCTTTGGCTACAAATACAGCTGTACAGGAACATTATGCCCTTAATATTTGGTTGACACGAAACAAGTGAGTGTGATTTTGCAACGCAATGAGTGTGACTTTACAGGAGACAGGGTGTGATTCAACAACAAGAGGTGGAGTGTGGTTACACTAATTGTAGGAGTGTGATTGTACAAGATAATGAATGTGACTCTACAATACACTGACTGTGATTCAACAAAATGAAGTGTAGAAACCTAAACTGGTTTTCTGAGACTGACTGTGATTATGCACCATGTTGAGTGTGACTATACACCATGTGTCCATAAAAATAGAGAAATAGCGAAATAGCGATGGAAAAATTTGCACATTAGGAAAAGGCCATCTCTTACACAACACTTAACACTGGAAACATAAAAATATTCTACGACACAGTACTTGAAACACAAAAACATTCCACCACATAATGCGCAAAACATTTAAAACACATTAAAACATCCATTACATACCATTAAACGCTACATTTTAACCCATGCATAATTAACCCCCGTATTCTTGAAGCATCTTCTTCAAGTTGGCCAAATCACGCTGCAATGCTTTCTTAGTGCGGAAACATCCAATACATTTTTTCATCAAGAATTCGACGTAGTCGTCCTGTTCGGTCTCCTTTTCTGTATCGCCAATGGATGCCACATAGTTCCTTGCGTCTATGGCAGTGGTGACTAGCTGCATGTCTGATAATTGGTTGGATCTAGTGGTATCCAACAAACCAGCGTACTCCTCGATCAATTTTCTAATTTCTTCTATTTTGCTTGCCATTTTTTTTTAGGGTTAAAGAGGTGAAGTTGGAAGTAGTTGGGGTAAAAGTGGTGTTGGTATTTAAAGGGGGGAGGCAGTAAAGGGTCAGTAAAAATTAATTGAGCTAGGTGGGGATTCTATCCTCCTAAATTAATTAGGGTTAGAAGAGTGAGGTGATTGTTTGTATTCTCAATGTGCATTGAGATTCACAAACATCACCACCCAGTCCCAGTGCATTTTGATGTGTACAGTTTATATTGCATCGACATCGTTTTCGAACCATCATTTTTTTTTGGGAAGTAATCTGATTTTACGGTGTGTGTATTGTTTTTTTGCTGTCTTCTGTAAATACGGGAACCATCGTTTTTTTTAGGTGAAACAATCGTTTAATTTTAAGGTGAAATAAACTGAAAGTAAATGGATGGACATATATATGCAGGGTTAGTTAGTATAATTAATTAGTGAATTTGTGGTTGTTTGTCATGACTCTTCAGGAGTTTGACTATGACTGTGAGTCAGAAGTTGCGTGACTGTATCACATCGCACATGCGACCCTGATACTGAGTTGTCATCCGTCTGATACTCAAAAGATACTCTAACATGATATTTTTTCTATACTCACAAAAAAGTGTTTTTACTTCACTACACATTCATGCCTTACGGTTCGCTGAGGTCTTTCGTTCCACGATTTTCCCTATCTTACGTTTTTCATCGAGTGTTTTCCATATGCTTGATGCGTCTTATATGAAAACGCGAATTTTCGGCAACACGTCCCCGCGAGCTTCATTCATGTCAGCAAGTACGAGGGTTGCTGCCACCTCGAACAACAAGTAACGCCTCCCGACCTTTGTCCCAATATCAGTGTGGGTGAACGGCGCACCGTGGTACAGGCACATGTGCATCAAGCAGAAAATGCCGGACTCCGGATCGGTCTTCCATACGCTCTGTCATTCTAATCTTACTTGTCGATGCGTAAAACTTGCCAGGTGACTGCTCTTAATTAGCCCCTTCTCGTCCATGTAGTCGGTCAATGCTTGCAGCTGTTGCAGTATTAGGTAATAGTAAACATTAGCACTTATGGAAGCAGTAGAATATTTTTGACGCGGTGAAATAAGGCATATGCGTGCAACTTACTATTTTGCTGGACACCCGGAACATATGTGACCCTGGGGCGTGTGTTTGGTGATCGAGGATATCAACTGTTCTTTCTCTAAAGTTGATGCACACGCACGCGTAGTGCCCCATAGTATGCACCGGGAAAAAGAACAGTTCGGCGTTCAAGTCGAAAGTCCCGGCGCAGTCTTGTATGAATCTGTCCCACGCTTCGTACACACCGTCAGTGTCTTCGTCCGCAGGGGTACTTGAGTCGGGTCGTTCCAGTATACGGTTCAGTGAGTCCTAACGGATGGTGAATATTAGTTGTCATCAGTGACAGAGTGCGAGACTGGACTATATCATGTGCGTGGCTGCACATCGCAAAGTGTGTGATTGTACAGACTAAACTACGTGACTTTGCGGTGTACAAACTGTGACTATACATGACAGTGTGATTGTAAATTTTATGATGGATGACTATGCAACTTATATCACGTGATTGTACACCTCAACATGAGTGACTCTGCAAAGTGAACTACATCTTTTCAGTTAATGTGAATGGGGGTCATTTGTACTATTTAATGCCTGACTATGCAACTTATAGCATGTGATTGTACAGACTAAACTGCGTGACTTTGCAGCGTGCAAAGTGTGAATATACATGACAGTGTGATTGTAAATTTTATGATGCCTGACCATGCAACTTATAGCATGTGATTGTACAGACTAAGCTGCATGACTTTGCAGCGTACAGACTGTGACTATACACATGGCAGTGTGTTTGTAAATTCTAGGATGTCTGACTATATCATGTGCGTGGTTGTACAACTTATATCATGTGATTGTGCACCTCAACAAGAGTGACTCTGCAAAGTGATGTCTGACTATTACACAGACTTTACATCTTTTTAGTTAATGTGAATGGGGGTCATTTGTACTATTTAATGCCTGACTATGCAATTTATAGCATGTGATTGTACACATCAACATGTGTGACTCTGCAACTTATATCACATGATTGTACACCTCAATATGAGTGACTATGCAACTCATAGCATGTGATTGTATACATCAACATGTGTGACTGTGCTAAGTGAACTTTGTGATTATTTCTAACTTTTACACGGACTTCACATCTTTTTAGTTAATGTGAATGGGGATCATTTGTACTATTTAATGTGATAGGTAGGAGGTTATTGGGGCATACCATGTGTTCAATTCCGAATCACGCCATCGTTGGATCAATGGGGGAGGATAACCCACGCCGGTTATCGTCTGATTCCAACCAGTTCACGAGGTGTGACCAACACTCAAGCACAGCGGCGCTCATGCTACCGCCGGACAATAGCGTTTGAATGTCACACCTCTCCAGATGCGCACGAGTGCTATAGGACCCCAATCGTTCACTGCGGATTTGTTGACACCGGTTAGTAGGTGTAATATGCAACACGTATAAGTAATCAAAGACGGTTACTTACTTTTCGTCGTATCCATTATCGTCGAGGAAGCAGTAGTCGGCGGTGTGTTTTCGCAGGCTGGGCATCCTACTCGTCAGCGGTCGGTGCAAGCAAAATGATGGTAGGATTTGTCGTGGATCCTTACCAACAATAAATAACCGGCTATACCTAGTGGGTAGCTAGGGTAAGTCGGGTCGTGTCCACGGAGACGGTATGGTAGAGTTTAGACTAAGTCAACCTAAAAACGAGACTAGGCTACCAAAGCAACACAAAGAAAGTAATAATTGACAAACTATGATGGAGGAAGTGGTATGAACTAGGCTAACAATGACTAGAACAATGAAAAGATGCAATATGAACTAATTTAAATAACTAGGATTAATGAAACTAACAACTAGAGGAATGATGACTAACTAGCTAGACAAATCAAATATGGAAGGAAGTGGGGTAGGTCGGGTTCTTAAGTGTAGTAGGGTAATTTGGGTGATCAAGGGTGTAGGTGTCTCCTAGTTGCTAGAGTCGGTCCGGGCTCTCGCTACGTAGACCGATGTCGAGGTAGGTTCGCTCTCTCGCGTCTAAACCCTAGTCCGCACTCTCGTGTCTATGACTATTCTCAACACAATCACAAACTAGACAAACAATGAGAAGATGAGAACAAGTATGGGAAGCATTGGCCACTACTACTCACACAAGCAATTCAACAAACACATAGAGTGTCCAAAATGTGACTAGCAACAAAGATGTAACCTTTACATCTAATCAAACCCTTATCACCCATAATCTACCCTTAATCCCCCTACTAACCCCACAAGAGAACTACTCACTCATTATCAAGATGAAACTAACATAATCAAGAGAAAACAAACCAAACATCCAAACATCCAAACATCCATAATGAACTAATAACACCAATAACAATATGTAAAGATTCAAACTTGAATAAATAACAAAGAACAAGAGTAAAGAGGATTATACCAACAACAAGATGATGAAAAAGATGTAAACTTGCATAAATAAGAAACCCAAATCAACTCCAAGGTTGTCAAGCTTGGATGAATCTTCAAGTATCCTCTTAATACAAGATTAACTAAACTAGATTAACAAAGATTAACTAAGGATTAAAGAAAGATTAAAACTAATGTGAGGAACACTAATCTAGGGTTTGAATGCTTAATGGAGGCCTAAGAGAGTCTAGGGAAAGATAAGATGCATAAACAATACAAGAGGGAAGTATTTATATGGTTACATAAGTGGAGGAGAAAAGAATGAGTTGCGTGCTACAGCTCCACGGTCCCGACCGGGACGGATCGGTCCCGACCGGGACGGGATGGTCCCGACCGGGACGGACTGGTCCCGACCGGGATGGGTCTTGTAAGCCTCCATTAAGAACTTTTTGGTCCCTCCTTGCTTCTCATGGGTTTCTCACCGATTCTCGGGACTCGGGATCAGGTCTAAGAGGCTCGGGATTGGGTCCCAAGGTCTCGGGGTCGAATCCAAGACATCGAGTGATCGTTCCTTCACTTTGTTGGTTCCGAAAAGTGTATGTATTGAGTCGGATTTGCTCCAATTCTTCACAAATGGTCTCGGGAACCTAAAACGAACTAAAGGAAGCATAAGTAACCCATAAAATGCTCCCAAGGAGCGATTCCACATGGAAAACGGGACCAAAACACAGCAAATTAGGCACTACAAACTACAGTTATCAACTCCCCCACACTTAACCCTTACTCGCCCTCAGGTAAGCACATACTAACTACTAAACTAGCCGAGCGGGTATTAGCGCACTCTACGCCCTTTCAACTCACGCGAGTACACTTAGAGGAAAAGTGTACTCCTCAAGGCAAGTAAGGTCTTGCGACAAAACTGTGGATGCAACCGGACACAAAACACAAAAACAAACAAACATACAAACGAACACATAATCGGTTGCACCCAAAAGGAAACAAATACCGCTTCCCTCAAACAAGCGGTGAAAGAAGCACCGGTTTTGGACTCGAGGTAAGTGACAATGTTCCCAAGCTAGCAATACAAACCAAGACGAACTAAACCCTAATAGTATGACGATAAAGCAACAAAGATGTTGGTAACTTACCTAGGTCCTCCAAACTTTCTAAGAACGTACTACGGGACGATCGGCGGAGTGGAAAAGGGATGAACCACGGTGTTAGTTGACACTGTAGGTAAGTGAGACCCCGTCCCCTTTAGCGATGAGCCAAGAGGGTCGTCCCATGTCCAAAACCGCTCAACTAGTCCAAGTAAAAAGGTGGAAATATTTGCAAAGTGAGGGAAGACCGACCATTACCGCTATCATCCTTCCTAGGGACTCGGTCCTTTGGTAGGCTCTTCACGGTAATAGTCGGTAAAAGGCTTATTTTGAAATGTGGGGACTCTTTTTATGAGACGGTTTTCTTTTGGCATTTTTATTCTTTCTTTTGCATATTTGCTTTGTTTCGCTATGCCATTTCTTTTTCTTCTTTTCTATTTTCTTTTTGGCTTTTTGTGCCTTTTCTTCTTCTTCAATCTTTTCTTTCTTTCATTTTCTTTTCTTTTCTTTTCGTTGCCCTTCTTGGCTTGATTTGAGTGATAGGCATTTATTTACAACTAAGAAAGAGAGACTTCAACAAATTGCAATTTATTGTGTGGATAATATGTGTAGGAGGTAGGGGAATGGGAGAGTCGGGAGCGCGCTTTCCCTTCAAACCCATAAAAAGGGGAGAACTTGGAATAATCAAACAATTCCAAACACGGACACCTAAGGAACGGGACTCGGCAACCAAGGCCTTTTCACAGCATGGGTGTTCATAATGGTCAAAAAATGCAAATCCCGTAGTAAATCCCTAGTAAGCTAGGTGGACTCAAGGTAAAGGACCAACGAAATCATTGATTTAGGATCATTCTACTAGACTAAAATCCAAGACTCGGTTTACACTACTAGAAAGGGAAAGTAGACGCTCGCACACTAGCCTCTAAACCGGGTTTTCGAGAACCATTTACACACTAGACACAATTACACACCACAAAACAAAGACTCAACAAAGAACGAAAGAAAAAGAAGCAAAAGCAACAAAACAAAAACAAAACAAAACGAACACATAAACAACACAAACACCACCCCGAGCTTCCAAACAAGCCACCAAATCAACCACAACTTTCCAAAGCTCCACCCGAGCACACAACATCACACTCTTCTCCAAACTCCGCAAGAGATAAAGAAGAAAAGGGGATAAAGATGTTACCGGAAGTCTTGAAAGCTCTCCAAAGCTATCGGTGATTTAAGCAACCTAAAAGGAAAAAGGGAGGCAAAACACGCACAACACGACAAATATACGATACAAAAACATAAGGAAAACACACAAAAGAAAATCTTTTTGATTTTTTTCGAAAAGTTTTCAAATTTTTAGGGATTTTTAAAGATTTTTCGAAAAACTACAAAAATAAAACTAACTATGCTAGAATATCGCTCCCCCACACTTAAACCGAGCAATGTCCTCATGCTCGATCGTAGTGTGTGGAGACACAAAAGAAAAGAAAAGAAACTACGAAAATAAAGCTAAAGAACAAAAAGGAAAAGTGAAGAAAAGGGTAGAAGGTGTCCGGCCGTGGTGTAGTCAAGTCACCGTGGACCGAGACAAGAAAAGATATGGAAAGGGAGGAAATAAAAAGAAGGAAATAAAAGGAAATGGGAGGGGAGGGCTAGGTGTAATCAAGTCACCTAGCCCGGATTCCGCCTAAATCCGACTAAATCCTAAAAAAAAGGGTGAAAAATCTTGTAAATTTGGATTTTCAAAATGACTCTCGATGTAGTCACATCATCGAGAGTCGGGAGCAAAAAATACCAGGGCCTCGAAGGCCACCATGACACCATGACACATAAGCGTAAACGGGGAAGGGGATAAACAAGGAAAAACAAGCAACAACAAAAACGGAAAAGAAAGGATAGTTGCCGTACCTATAGGTTAGCAACTCACTCTCTCCATCGTCTTCAATGATCCAAATAGGCACTATGCTTGTCTTCTTCATTGTTAACCCGCTTCAAACTTGATAAAACCGCATGGTTGAGGTAGTAAGCTTGCTATGGTGTGAGGAGGTGAGATTTGATGTGAGGCTTGGTGTAAAGTGAATAGGAAATGAAGTGAGGGTATGCAAATGAATTATATGGGTCATATGATATGAGCACGGAGAGGTAATGAGGTTGGGAGGGGGTATACTATGGTTGGGTGGACTCGAATGATGAAGAAGAGGCATAAAGGGGAGTAGGAGACCATCCCGGTCGGGATGGATGGTCCCGGTCGGGATGGATGGTCCCGGTCGGGATGGATGGTCCCGGTCGGGATGGCACTCCAGGAAGCTCGAAATTATGCACCCTCATCCCGATCGGGACGGCTCCTTCCCGGTCGGGATGCCTCATCCTTCCCGGTCGGGATGCCTCATCCTTCCCGGTCGGGATGACTTCTTCCCGGTCGGGATGCTCTCTTCATGGCCTCCAAAACCCCAAAAGCTATTCAAAGCTTCAAAAACCCGTTCCCTTGCTCACGATCCAAGCTCTATCGATAATCAAGCCTCTCTAGGAGTCATCTTCACTTCACCTATCAAACAAACTCAAACTCAACATCAAATTCCCTCCCTCACATCGCTCATCAACAATCCAAATAACAAGAAATTCATAAAACCAAAGAAACTATAAGAAAGAGATATATACAAAGAGACGGTTCTTGTGGAACTCCGTCAAACCAAAAATGGTGCATTCTTCAATCTTTTTCAACAACTCTATAACCGATTCCATCTCCATCAAGGGCACGAAGCAACAAATCGAAGGCTCTAGCAAAGTCTTCAATCAAGCTTGTGGTATAAGCATCCACATCCCAAGGTTCTTCATGACCTTGTCTCGACGTTCCCGGGGCATCCCGATCTACTAAGTTCAATGGCTTGAACTTGTACTTGCGATCCTTCGGGATATACCCAAACGTCCACCTATTCTCATGTGGCCCCAAGGGAGGCTCATCTTTCTCCTTGCCTTTCAACTTGTCATCAAGCACATCACATGGGCATTCATCCGCCCCAATCTCCGAGTTATCATCCTCAAGCTCATAGAAGTCGTTCTTCAAGCTTTGTCCCGACTCATCCCCTAGATCAAAGTCTTTCGTGGCATGGATCATATAACATGACTCGTTCGTAGGCGAGGTGTTGCCATGGAGGTCAAACACTAACTCTTCGTCGCCTAACTGAAAAATAATCCTACCCTTCTTGACATCGATCATGGCACCGGCAGTATGTAGAAACGGGCGTCCAAGGATAATGGGAGTGATAGCATTTTCCGGCATGCCGAGCACTAAAAAGTCAACTGGAATGAAGAACTTTCCGATTCTTATCGGCACATCCTCTAACATCCCCAATGGTCGGTTGAGTGAACTATCGGCCATTTGGAGTGTAACGGAAGTATTTTTATGCTCCTTCATCCCAAGTCGGCAACAAATGGAATAGGGAATGATGCTTACACTCGCACCCAAATCACATAGCGCTCCCTCAATCTTGTAGTTGCCTATGGTGCATGGGATCAAGAAATTACCCGGATCCTTCAACTTGGGAAGCGTAGAACCTTGAATAAGCTCGCTCACCACTCTTGTGAACGCAATGGTCTCTTCCTTGTCGACGGATCTCTTCCTAGCCAAGACTTCTCTCATAAATCTTCCATATGCCAGGATTTGGGTAAGTAACTCGGTAAACGGGACACTCACATCCAATTTATTCACAATGTCTAGGAATTTGTCAAATTGGACATCCACCTTAGTCTTCATTTGCCTTGTTGGGAAAGGCAACTTGACATGAATCTTGTTTTCCTCAATGGGGGTGGACTTCTCAAATGACGCTTTCCCTTTACCTTTGTCTTTTCCTTGAAGTGGGGGAAGCTTGTCTTCAATGGGTTTCTCATTCTTCCATAAGACTTCCTCCTCCATTGGATTTTCAAAGCTTGAATTGTCTTGAGAGGGGGGGTATAACTTCTTGCCTTGATTCTTGCTCACTAGGGGGTAAGGGGGAATCATAAGAGGTGTCACTCCTTGTGGTAATAGCATTTACATGCTCAAATTTCGGAGTTTCATCTTGAGGAGGTAATTGCCCTTTTTGTCTTGAAGAACTTCCCGAAGCAAGTTGAGATATTTGAGTCTCAAGCATCTGCATATGAGTTTTTGTTTCCTTGTTATCCATTAGAAGTTGAGCAATCATTTCTTGTTGGGATCTTTGTATCTCCATTTGGCTTCTTTGCATTTCTTGAGTACTCCTTTGCATATCCATCATAGATTTTTGCACGTTGAAATCCCGAGGTGGAGATTGTGGATTATGCGGAGTGTCGGTGAGGGCTAATGGAGTACCATAATCATGAATAGGAGACCGGCTCCTAGGCTTGCTTTCTTGTCTAGCACCTTGGGTTGCTTGTTGTTGTTGATGGTTCCCTTGGAATCCATGAGAGTTGCCTTGATTAAGGCCTTGATTGTTGCCATGGTTGTAGTTTTGGTGTCCTTGGTTATGGTTTTGATTTCCTTGGAAGTTTTGGTTCCCTTGGAAACCTCCTTGATTGAAGTTCCCATGTTGGAACCCTTGATTGTTGTTGTAATTACCTTGGTTATGTTGCTTGAAATTGTTGAACGGTCTTGGGTTACCCGCATAACCTTGGTATCCTTGATTGTTGTCCCTTAAGGGAGGTGGAACATAGGAACGATATTGTAGAGCTTGTTGTTGAGGGACTTGATGGGAGGCTTGGAACGTATTAGGATTGGAGGCACCTTGCTTGAACGCTTGAAAGGCGTTCACTTGCTCAATACTTCCCCGACAATGCATAGGCTCATGTCCAACTATCCCACAAGTATCGCACATCCCATAATACGGCATAGGAGACACAACTCCCAAACCATTAATTTCATGAACCGAGTGTTGGTTGGAGGAACTAGAGCTTTGAACTTGTCTTAGGTGGCTTTGGAGCTTCTTGTCAATAGTTTCCATGTGAGTTCTTAATTGAGCCCCAAGGTCAATGCTTAGCTGTGTAATGGCATCGACCTCGTGCCTACCTCCTCGATTTGCCTTTCTAGGCCTTGAGTATTGGGAGTTGTGCACCGCCATCTCTTCGATTCTCGCCCAAGTTTGATCGTCATCGACCTCGGTAAACCTACCATTGGAGCCCATATTGAGTATAGCTCTTGAGTCCTCATATAGACCGTTCCAAAATTGTTGGACTAATAACCATTGTGAAAGTCCATGGTGGGGGCATGATCTAACCAAATTGATGGCAGGGATTTGTCGTGGAATCCCAACCGTCAATAAAATAACCGGATATTCCTACTGTAGATAGGGCAAGTCGGGTCGAATCCACGGGGACGGTAATGTATAGCCTAGACTAAGGTCACCTAAAAACGAGACTAAGTCAACGAGCTAAACTAGACAAGAATGATTTAAAGGGGAGAAAACTAAGACTATGGCTAAGGCTAAGGAGAAAGCAAACAAGGAAAACGGGCTAGGATTAGGTCGGGGTCAAAGGGGTAACGGAATGGTCAAGGAAGAACTAGAGTGAAGGAGGTAGTAGGGTGATCTAGGTTGGTCCGGGCTCTCGCAACTTAGACCCACCTAGAGGTTCCACCTAGAACCCATCTCGGCGACACACATGACAAACGGGGTTCTAGCGCGCTATGGTGGCCTAGGTCGCATCCGGGCTCTCGCTACTTAGACTAACCTAGGGGTCGTCCTCACCGGGCTCTCGCAACTTAGCGAGGGAACCGAACCCACAAACAAACTAACACCCACAAGAGAAAGGCAAGAAGAACAAGCATTCGCAACTACTTAGTCATTCAAGCATTTCAACAAACATGTGATGTGCATCAAACCAAGAGGAAACTCAAATCTTCCACCAATCATCTCTAACAATCCCTTAATCACCCAATTAACACCCTAATCACCCTACTAACCCTAGCAAGATACTACTCTAACATAATCAAACTACAACTAACACTAACAAGAGGAATCATCATAAGAAACAAAACATACATAAACAAACTCAATCAAACTAACAAGAACAAGAACAAACAATAATAAAGATTCAAACTTGGATTAATAAAACAAGATTAAAGAGAAGGAAAAGGAGATTATACCACACTAGAGAGGAATAAAGGAAGAAATCTTGCATAAATGGAAGAAAACCCAAATTCATCAACCAAGGTTGTCAATCTTGGTTGGATTCTTCAAGAATTCCCAAATTACAAGACTAAACTAGGATTAACAACTAATTAAGAACTAATCTACACTAATCTAATCTAATCTAATCTAATCTAATCTAATCTAATCTAACCTAAAGTAGTCTAGGGTTTAAGGTCTAATGAAGTGCATAAGCTTTACAAAACAAGGGAAGAGTATATATAGGGTTACAAGTGGAAAGGAGAAGAAAGAAAGGAGTGCGGCCTGAACTGGGCTCATCCCGTTCGGGATGAGTTGGTCCCGTTCGGGATGGACCCTTCACAGAACACCTCTCTTTTGTGCACCTCAACCGGTTCCGGTTGAGCCTTGTAGGCCTCCTTTAAGCTTCTTTTGGTCCCGCCTTGCTTCTCATGGGTTTCTCATCGATTCTCGGGACTCGGGATCGGGTCTCGGAGGCTCGGGACTCGGGATCGGGTCTCGGAGGCTCGGGACTCGGGATCGGGTCTCGGAGGCTCGGGACTCGGGATCGGGTCTCGGAGGCTCGGGATTGGGTCCCAAGGTCTCGGGGTCGATTCCAAGGCATCGAGTCATCGTTCCTTTACTCCGTTGGCTCCAAAATGTGTATGTATCGAGTCGGAATCGCTCCAACTCTTCTAAGTCGTTCTCGGGAACCTGAAACGAACTAAAGGAAGCATAAGAAGCCCATAAATTGCTCCCAAGGAGCAATTCCACAAGGAAATGGGACCAAAACACTACGAAATATGCACTACAAACCACACTTATCACAAAGATTTAAACCGTTCCCAAGCTTCATAGAGGCTCTCTTCATCTCGTTGTTGGAAACCGGTGATGGAGGCCCTAAGCAAATTTGTCTTCTCCGGAGGGTAAAATTTATGGTAGAACGCCAATGCAAGTTTCTTCCAAGTATCGATACCCATGGTTGCCCTATCGAGACTCTTAATCTATTGCTTTGCCTTTCCAATGAGAGAGAACGGGAAGAGTACCCAACAGATTTGATCTGAAGTAACCCCGGTTTGAGAGATAGCATCGCAATTATCGGAGAAGGTCTCCATGTGTTGGTGCGGGTCTTCGGTGGGCAAACCACTAAATTGGTTTCTCTCCACAAGTTGGATGAATTGTGTCTTTGCCACGAAATTCCCGGTATAAATATCCGGTAAAGCACTCGGTCCCGGCAAGACATCCTCGGTAAAAGTGGAGTGAGATGAAAACTTCGGCATATTTGGATGTAAGGGAGACGATGGTGTAGAGGGTATTGAAGAAGATGTAGAGGGGGAACTAGGACTAGAATTACCGAAGGGATTGATGAAGGTCCCTCCGGCGGTCTCTCGCGGTGACTCGTTCAAGTAGGATCCTTGAGCTTGCTCTTCAATGGTATTGCTAGTACCCGGTTGAGAGTGTCTAACCCGATCAATCGTCCGTTGGCGAAAGGCTCTAAAGAGTCTCTCCGGCTCTGGATTGAAGAGAAAGAAATTGCCTCTCCTCCTAGGCATACACTACACACTTGAACAAACGTAAGACCACTTAGTGCTTTTTGGGCACTAAGCAAGGACAATAAACGAACACAACGAAAGACAAAGAGAAAAGAAAGCTAAGAAAACAAGACAAAATTACAAAATATGCACAAGAGAAGATAGAAGAGCACAAAGAAGGGTAACTAAGTCTAGCAATAAGCAAACTAAGCCTAAACAATGCACCGTCCCCGGCAACGGCGCCAAATTGATGGTAGGATTTGTCGTGGATCCTTACCAACAATAAATAACCGGCTATACCTAGTGGGTAGCTAGGGTAAGTCGGGTCGTGTCCACGGAGACGGTATGGTAGAGTTTAGACTAAGTCAACCTAAAAACGAGACTAGGCTACCAAAACAACACAAAGAAAGTAATAATTGACAAACTATGATGGAGGAAGTGGTATGAACTAGGCTAACAATGACTAGAACAATGAAAAGATGCAATATGAACTAATTGAAATAACTAGGATTAATGAAACTAACAACTAGAGGAATGATGACTAACTAGCTAGAGAAATCAAAATATGGAAGGAAGTGGGGTAGGTCGGGTTTTTAAGTGTAGTAGGGTAATTTGGGTGATCAAGGGTGTAGGTGTCTCCTAGTTGCTAGAGTCGATCCGGGCTCTCGCTACGTAGACCGATGTCGAGGTAGGTTCGCGCTCTCGCGTCTAAACCCTAGTCCGCACTCTCGTGTCTACGACTATTCTCAACACAATCACAAACAAGACAAACAAGGAGAAGATGAGCACAAGTATGGGAAGCATTGGCCACTACTACTCACAAAAGCAATTCAACAAACACATAGAGTGTCCAAAATGTGACTAACAACAAAGATGCAACATTTACCCCTAATCACCCATAATCTACCCTTAATCCCCCTACTAACTTCACAAGAGAACTACTCACTCATTATCAAGATGAAAGTAACATAATCAAGAGAAAACAAACCAAACATCCAAACATCCATAATGAACTAATAACAACAATAACAATATGTAAAGATTCAAACTTGAATAAATAACAAAGAACAAGAGTAAGAGGATTATACCAACAACAAGATGATGAAAAAGATGTAAACTTGTATAAATAAGAAACCCAAATCAACTCCAAGGTTGTCAAGCTTGGATGAATCTTCAAGTATCCTCTTAATACAAGATTAACTAAACTAGATTAACAAAGATTAACTAACTAAGGATTAAAGAGAGATTAAAACTAATGTGAGGAACACTAATCTAGGGTTTGAATGCTTAATGGAGGCCTAAGAGAGTCTAGGGTAAGATAAGATGCATAAACAATACAAGAGGGAAGTATTTATATGGTTACATAAGTGAAGGAGGAGAAAAGAATGAGTTGCGTGCTACAGCTCCACGGTCCCGACCGGGACGGATCGGTCCTGACCGGAACGGACCCAGGTCAGTAGCTTCTCCGGTACTTGGAGTCTAAGAAGGTCGGAATCGAGTTTTTGTTGCAACATTGATAAAGGAGAATGCCACCTTTCGGTTTCTTCACCTAACCTACCTAAAAACCCGCTTTCGCGGCGAATAAGGGTAAGTCTCTAGCTATGGTAATTTCTATCCCGAGTTTCCCCATATTGATAGAAACTTAGTCATGGTCGGTCTAGTTGGCCGGACTAAAACAACAATGACATAAAAACCATAAAAAAGATAAACCAACAAGCAAGCAACCCACCAACATCCCTATATTCAAATAATCCAAGTCCTTATCCCTAAACCTCCCAACAAGAAATCTACTCACTAATCATAATGGAAGACAATAAAACATTAACTAAGCAGAAAATCACTACAACATGCATATTGATTAGATCTAAGGAAACTAACAACACTAATATGATCTAAACAAGACAATGATGAGAAAATAACATTAAAACTAAACTAGAGATTAGAGAGTAGAAGAGAATTATACCAACTATGAAGATCAATAAAAAATAATAAGATTGCAAGAATAAAGATTGAATCTTTGATGAATAAAATGAAGAACTTGTCACTAATTCTTCAATAAACCCAACAAATTTTCAAATAAAACATGAATAATCTTCTTCAAACTTAAAATCTAGATAATTGTTGATGGAAACTAAGTAGATCTATTACTAAATTACTACTAGATTTTTAGAGAATTACTAAGAATATTACTAGATTACTACTAAGAGGATGGTTTTTCTACACTAATGGTGGGTGAAGTGATGGATGATTATGGATGCCTCCTACACTAATGAATGGTGATGCCTTGGGCAACAAACTAGGGTATATATATATATATATATATAGTTAAGATCGGGTGAGAACTCATACTATGGTGAGAACTGTGAGAACCCTTTACAACCCTTAGATTAGTGTACCCTTTTTCAATTTTAGCGTACCCTTTCCAATTTCAATTTTAGCGTACCCTTTTTCAATTTTAACGTACCCTTTTTCAATTTCAATTTTAGCGTACCCTTTTCAATTTTAGCGTATCCTTTTTCAATTTCAATTTTAGCGTACCCTTTTCAATTTCAATTTTAGTGTACCCTTTTTCAATTTTAACGTACCTTTTTTTCAATTTTAGCGTACCATTTTCCAATTTTAATGTGGTATATACTGGCAGAACTGTAGGTAGTCATCAAGACAATGAGTTCATTTGTCCATCGACAATATGAAGCAAAGAGGGGTTTGCAATGAAAGTTATAAACAACTGTCTTACAGTGTCGTAGAATCAAACAACTGTCTTACAGCAATGAAATATCGTCGTGTACTGCAATTATAGAGCAAATAAAATGGTTTGCTGGGACTCAATTATGCCAACGAAACTAAGTCAAACCATCAACAAAACAAAAAAACAAAAAAAAAAACAACAAAGCATCAAGCAAGTACAATCTGCAATCGATCAAACCATGTAAACAAACAACTTTCAACCCATAATCATGAAGAAACCTCAATTATCATAGCAACACCTAAATTATCTCGACAAAACCTCAATAATCACAAAAGAAAGTAAAGTATCAACAAAAAAATTAAAACATCACGATGGCATTGATTCAAAAATCCAATCAATTGACCGATCAAAACTCATCATCACACATAACTACATAAGAAACAAAATTATATTATAATCAACATTAAGTAAAAAAACTCAATTATGCCAACTAAACTAAGTCAAGTCATCATAAACAAAAGAAAACATCAAGCAGCATTATCTGTCATTGATCAAACCAGGAAGAAACCTCAATTATCAACATAAAACTAAATTATCACAAAGAAAAAATCAAATCATCGACTAAGCAAAGTAAAACAGTTTGAAATCAAATTAATCTAGTTTAGCAAGCAGTAATCGACTAGTCAAGTAATTACATGATGTTGATGATAACGATTGAACTAACCGATTGATCGAACTAAATGAACGATTGAATTGAACTAAATGAACGATTGAGTTGATATCATCGATTGCAGAAAAGAAGAGTAATTAAGAAGATTGAGTGAGGAATATCTGGATATTGCGAAGAAGATCGAGGATTGAAGACAAATGATATTGCGAAGAAGATCGAGGATTGAAGAGAAATTTTCTTAGTTGTATGATACAGTGAGAGTTGGATAATGTTAGGGTTCAGATTGCAATAATAAAATTGGGGGGAATTGAGGGAAATCGTTCATTTGGTTCAGTTGGTGGGAAATTGGGGGAAATGGGGGGGGGGGTAAGGACATTAATCGGGGGAAAGTTAATCTCAGCCATCCATTCACATAATAGGATCTGATGGCTGAGAAGAGTTCTCACGGTTCTCAGTGAAGGAGTGGTCTCTTAATGGGTATTTAACCTAAAGCCCAAATTCACTTTATGCTCCATTAGTGAGACAATCTCCCTTAACATCTTCATGGGGTGAAACTTTGCCCTGCGGACTTGACGATAATTCCCACTGGGTGAAAATTTCGCCCGGTGAGATTTTCTTCCTTTTTTGGCGTTTTTGGCACTTCTTTCCATCGGGCGAAATTTCACCCGGTGGGCGAAATTTCGCCCGGTCAGTTTCGCACGGTGGGGAGTCTCGGAAAATCTTCGGGAGGCATTTTTACCGTCGGGTGAAATTTCACCCGGTGGTGTCTCACCGTGTGAAATTTCGCCCGGTCATATGTTGGCCTCTTCCCATGTCTCATTCTTCGTCGATTGATTGGATGGCTTTAAACTTTAAGTTGTGTGCTTCGCTCTTTGGACGGTTTTCCCTTCTCTTGTGCTCGTGAAAGCTCAATCGTGATTTCGGTGCCAAATCCTATCAAAATGATAGAAAAACTACCAAAAACACGTAAAACGCACAAGAGGGACGCTAATGCGAGAAGTACGCAAAATATGGCGATAATCGCACTCAAGACTCGCAAAACAAGGGAGAAACGGGTCTAAATGGAGGGAAAAACGGTCTAAATTTAGCACACAACAATTCTCCCACACCAAACTGTTGCTCGTCCTCGAGCATAGACCCAAAAAGAAATTACAAACTACTACTACTAGCTAGACTATGCTAAGCCGATACGGGGCAATTAACGGGCCCGCTCCATCCCTTCAACTCACATCGAAATACTTATGAGGTAAAGTACTCCCATGCAAGGCAAGTTGGGCTTGCTCAAAATGGTGGATGCGACTAAACACACAAAAATACATAACACGAAAGAATAGACGCATCCAAAGCTAAATAAAACACTGAATCCCTCATCGAGACGGCGGGGAAGACACCGATTACTTACCTAGAACAACAATAAACTTCCAAGGTAAATCATCCGCGTAAACAAGGACCAAAGCCTAATACTATGACAATTAAGCAATATAGATGTTGATAACTTAGCCTAGGTCCGCCTAATCTTCTAAAGGGGTACTACGGGGCGTATAACGGAGTGGAAAAAGTGAACCATGGATTTGTTCGACACTGTAGGTAGGTGCAGTCCCGCTCTCTTTGGCTAAGCCAAGAGGGTCGTTCCAAACTCGAATTTCCTAAATTAGCCCAAATAAAAAGGTGGAGTGTTTACAATTATTGGGGTGGATCGACTCATCACCACTATCTTCCTACCTCGGGACTCGGTCCTCTAGTTGGCACTTCACGGCGATGAATCGATCAAAGGGCTTTTTTTTTTGAAGGAAACGTTTTTGATATTTTGTTTTTCATTTGAAGCTCCTTTTCTTCTCCTTTGTTTTGTTTTTCTTTGTTTTTCATATTTTTGTGCCCTTTTTCTCTTGCTTTGGTTTGCCCTTTTTGGCTTTTTGATGTGGTTTGTAACCAAGCTTGAAGGTTATTTTTGTGTAAACTTAATGTGGTGATGTATAGGTGGAGGAAAAATAGATAATCGAGAACGCGCGCCATTCCCAGATAACCCACAAAAGACGGAAAAAATTTGGACTAAAGGTGCAATGGTCATTCGAGCAAGGTCACATAGAAAACGGGATGCGGGAACCAAGGCCTAACTCCGCCATGGGTGCTCAAGGTGGTCAAATGCAAACCCCGAAGTAAACCTCTAATAGAAAAGGTGGACTCAAAGCTAAAGGATCAACAAATTCATTGCCTAAGTGTCATTCTACTAGATTAAGGTCCGAAATCTACAATGGGTTATCTACAATGGAATTTAAACTCTTGTAATAAGTTTGTAATTGTGTTTTCAAAAAGTTTTAATCCTAGACACGCTATACAAAAGCAAAACAAAACGGAACACACGAAAATGAAAAGGCAAAATAAAAGAAAACACTAGTAAGGTCAAGAACTCCATACTCCATCATCATACAAGCACACAATCAACCACAACACCCAAAATGCTCACTTCGAGAGCCTTCAATAGCAACAACCTAACTCCTCTACAAAAATAAAGAAGAAAGAAGGAAGGAAGTTACCAAGCGGGTGCTTCCATGATCTCTTCAAATCGCGCTATTTAGGTGGTGGTTACCTGTAAGAGTAGAGAAAGAACAAGACCGTACACGGGACACGAAACATAACGAGAAACAAGAAAAGAAAAGAAAAGAAAAGAAAAGAAAATATTTTTGATTTTTCGAGTTTTTTCAAATTTTTTTGGATTTTTGAAAAGATTTTTAGAAAAAATAAAAGATAGTAGACTCCCCCTCCCCCTAAAACTGTACATTGTCCTCAATGGACAAGTAGGGGAAGATTGAAAAAGACGGAAAAGAAAAAGAAGAAAAATCTTTTTGGATTTTTATGATTTTTCAAATGTTTTTGGGTTTTTCGAAATTTTTGAATGTTTTTGGATTTTTCAAAAATTTTGACAAAAGAAAAAGGAAAATAAAATAAGGAAAGCGGTAAAATAGTGGCGGGTCTAGGTGCAATCACATCACCTAGACCCTAGCCAAGTGGCTAAAAAAATGAAAATGACATAAAAGAAAAGAAATTAAAACGAAAGGGTGAAAAATAAAATAAAATGGGCGTAGGTGTAATCACGTCACCTAGCCTGGATTAAGAAAAATTGAGAAAATTGATTAGAAATTAGGATTTTTCAAAGGGTCAATGGCGTAATCACGTCGCCAAGAGACCGGGAGCATTATCAAGGCCGCGACGGCCACAAAAATCATTCAATGGGATGGTGGGACAGCTTGCAATTTTGTTCGAGATAAAGCAATCACAATGGTTATAATGATGGGACAAGGAACAAGGAACAATATTAATTCACATACAATTGTAGATGATTAGAGACTCACTGACACAATCCACACAAATACCAACAACATACACGAACCATATTATCTACCGACTCTTGTAGGGGTGTCTAGGTCGAATAGTCATTTGACGCAAAAGAAGCCGTCGGAGTTCCTTCACCGGCATACTCTAACACTCCTATTTCCCCTGATTCGGTCAGTCGGAATTCACAGGGACCTGGAGGTAGGTCCCACTTGCGATGGTAGTAAATATTAGTTCGGTATTTGTCGGGGACAATTAAGGCACGGCCGTGGCCAAGAGAGACGAGGTGGTGGTCAGGTACGTGAAAGATCCAAGTAGGGAAGTAAGCCTCGTCAAGCCAGACACGGGGGTCATGTGGTTTAAGATGGTCGGTCGCATAACCCAAATTTCTTGCTATTACAGTCACAAGACCACCACAGTCAACAGAGGGGCGTTGGTCAACTATAATTTGCTGAAAGTGTAACGCCACGATAATAGGTAGGTCTAGGGGATAAGGGTTACCGAGTAAAGAGCCACAAATCAATTGTAGGACACACACATTGAGGTTAATGATATTGTCGGCAGAAGGCAAAAGACAGTGGGAAAGAATTTCAGCGAAATAATGAATGGCTGGGTTTCGGATTTCAGCGGTAAAATTAGAGTTGGGTTCGAAATCACGTTGACCCGGCGCTATGCGCCTCCACAAGTCTCTCCTAGTCGCACTACTTTGCGAATCACATAGGGGTCTACTTAGTCCGGTACCCGATGAGAGCAAACCTATAGCTAAGCTAAAGTCGTAAATATTTAAACAGTGATTTCTACCAAACAAATTAAATTTGAACTCTTTAGGTGTGGTTGGGTTATCGATTGTAAAGGTACCTAAGAACTCACAAGTCAAGTCTTTGTTTGTGCAAGGCACAAAATCAAGGAGTTTACTAGTACCAATTCTAGACGATAACTCTCTAATATCGTCCTTAATTCCTAGAATTTTCTTTGTGAATGGACAAGGCCATCTCGTACTCTGAAAAACTTTTTCAGAGAAGGTTTGAGCAAGGGGCGAATTAGGGCAAGGTAAAAGTTTTGGCCTAGAAGACTTACTAGAAGATGAACGTTTAGAAGGATTACAAGTCGAGGCCATACCTTGTTTACGCGCGGCTCATTGGGCTCTTGTCTCCATGATAATAATTTGCAAGAAAAATCCCGAAACTTTTGCTTATCCTTTCTTCAAAAACCCAAATAGATAATCACCAAGTATGGAAATGAAACTATGGATGGAGGTTTAAATGTAGTATGGAAGGTGGTATGGTGATTTTATGATGGGTGAAAGGGTGAAATGAATTGTGGGGTGAAAGGGTGATATAAATAAGGGTGGTTGGAAGGGAAAGTGAAAAGTTTTAAAGTTGATAGTAAAAATTTGGTGTAAAAATTATTGGAGGGAAAGTTATGTTGGGGTAAGTATGAAGGAGGGAAATGAAAATGTAGTGAGTGAGTGAAAGTGTAGGTGATCCGGCCAGCTCATACCGCTGGGTGAAATTTCACCCGGTCGGGCACCATCGGGTGAAATTTCACCCGACGGTTTTTCGTCGAGAAAATCGTTTTTGCCAACATTTTTCCACCGGGTAAAATTTCACCCGGTGAAAATCTCACCGGGCAAAATTTCGCCCGGTGGTATCTTCTTCAATTCCGACAATTCTGGCAACTTTTCCGTAGGGCGAAGTTTCGCCCGGTCGAGTCTCACCGGGCGAAGTTTCGCCCGGCGGTCATCTTTGCTGCGTTTTTCCGCCTTGCCATTTCATGGCTCTTCAATAATCACCTAGGGATTCAAATATTGATACATAACTTCTCCAAAAGCATTACATAATCATTATCTCCCACAAACATGCTTGTGGTCTTCAAATAAGCTACATAACTTCTCCAAAAGCTTGATCTTCATCCAAATTTATGCTCCATGGTGAAATCCAATTTCAATCATTCTTCTCAAGCTAACAAAACTAATAAACTCAAAGAAATATGATACATATATACAAGGTGGTTGTTGAGGATACCACCAAACCTACATCAATTGCGAGAGGGGTTCAAACAACGCTCCCCGATGGGAGCTCACCAAGCTTCATAGTAGCAAAGGTCTCACGAATGTGACCGGGGTGATAAATCTTCAAACGTTGCCCATTAACCATAAACTTCCCGGTTTCCGGGCTTGATATCTCTATTGAACCATATGGTTGCACTCCGGTCACTTCGAATAGACCCGACCATTTTGATTTCAACTTACCGGGGAAGAGCTTAAAGCGAGAGTTGAAGAGTAATACCTTATCACCAACGGAGAATTCCTTACAAAGTATTCGAGAATCGTGCCATTGGCGAGTTCGTTCTTTGTAGATCTTTGAATTTTCGTAGGCTTCAAGTCTTAGTTCTTCCAATTCTTGTAGTTGGAGAAGGCGATTATCTCCTACAACACTCTCATCGAAGTTTAGCTCCTTGATTGCCCATTTGGCTTTGTGTTCTAGCTCCACCGGTAAATGACAAGCTTTACCATACACAAGACGATAAGGAGTGGTTCCAATCGGCGCTTTATAAGCCATCCTCAATGCCCAAAGGGCGTCATTTAACTTTAATGACCAATCCTTTCGGTGTGTATTTACAACTTTTTCTAAAATTCCCTTGATTTGACGGTTCGAGATCTCGGCTTGCCTATTTGATTGAGGGTGGTAGGCTAAGGACATCTTGTGAGTGATACCATATTTCCAAAGAACGTGTTCAAAGGTATCTTTCCTAAAATGAGAGCCTCCATCACTAATTATGACTCTAGGCATACCGAATCTCGGGAAAATCACGTTCTTGAAAAGCTTGATTACAACCTTGGAGTCATGGTGGGGGAAGCTACGGCCTCGATCCATTTTGAGACATAATCAACCGCGACTAGAATTTACTTATTACCAAAAGAGGATGTGAACGGACCCATGAAATCAATGCCCCAAACATCGAACAATTCAATCTCCAATATAGGTTGAAGAGGCATCTCATTTCTTCTTGTAATATTGCCACTTCTTTGGCATGCATCACATGTGAGAATGAAAGCTCGAATGTCTTTGAACATGGAAGACCACCAAAACCCGCTTTGTAGAACCTTGGCAATTGTCTTTTGATTGGCCAAGTGTCCACCATAAGATGTCGAGTGAAGGTGCTTCACAATATTATATCCTTCTTCAGCCGTAACACATCGTCGGTAAATTCCATCTACACAACGGCGGAATAAATAAGGCTCGTCCCAATAATAGCGTCGGGCTTCATAACGTAGTTTCTTTCTCTCTTGCTTGGAATAATCGTCCGGAATATAGTGAGACACTAAGAAATTGACGATATCGGCATACCAAGGTGTAATAGTTTCAACGGCCATCAAGGCCTCATCTCTCATAGCTTCATCGATGGGAATACCATCATCTTCGTTGCTTTCTTTACTAACCGTTAGTCTACTAAGATGATCCGCTACCAAGTTCTCCGATCCGGCTTTGTCTTTAATCTCAATATCAAATTCTTGCAAAAGAAGCACCCACCGAAAGAGTCGGGACTTTGTCTCCTTTTTAGACATGATGTAACGAATCGCCGCATGATCGGTATGAATAATGACTTTGGAACCGGTAACATAATTTCGGAATTTCTCCATGGCATAGACAACGGCAAGCATCTCTTTTTCGGTTGTGGTGTACCTCGATTGGGCTTCATCTAAGGTCTTGCTTGCATAATAAATCACATGTAGCTTCTTATCAACCCGTTGTCCTAGAACGGCACCAACGGCAAAATCGGATGCATCGCACAGATCTCAAATGGAAGATTCCAATCGGGAGCTTTGATAATTGGTGTGGTAGTGAGAGCGGTCTTTATCCTGCAAAAGGTTTCAAGACACGAGTCATCAAAAACAAAAGGTGCATCTTTCATAAGCAAAGAAGTCAAAGGCTTAGCAATCTTAGAAAAGTCTTTAATAAATCGTCTATAAAAATCGGCGTGACCTAGAAAACTCCTCACCCCTTAGACATTTGTAGGTGGTGGCAATTTCTCAATCATAGAGACTTTCGCCTTATCGACTTCAACTCCTCTATTAGACACAATATGACCTAGGACAACACCTTGTTCAACCATAAAATGACACTTTTCCCAATTTAAAACAAGTCTATACTCTTCACATTGAGCTAACACTTGATCAAGATTTTCAAGGCAAGAATCAAAAGATGTACCATGGACACTAAAATCATCCATAAAAACTTCCATGGATTTTTCAATAAAATCGGAGAAAATAGGCATCATACATCTTTGAAACGTTCCCGGCGCATTACACAATCCAAATGGCTTCCTTCTATAAGCATAGGTGTCATAGGGACAAGTAAAAGTGGTTTTCTCTTGGTCATCGGGATGAATAGGAATTTGAAGAAATCCAGAATGACCATCGAGGAAACAAAAATAAGAATGATGCGCCAATCTTTCAAGCATTTGATCAATAAAGGGAAGGGGAAAATGATCTTTTATGGTGGTCGTGTTCAATTTACGATAATCTATACACATGCGCCAACCGGTAATAGTCCTAGTAGAAATTGACTCACTCTTTTCTCCTTTAACAACTGTCATTCCTCCTTTTTTTTCGGCACAACTTGTACGGGGGTAATCCATTTACTTCCGGTTATTGGGTATATAATGTTAGCCTCATACAACTTGAGGACTTCCTTCATGACAACCTCTTTCATGGTGGGGTTCAACCTACGTTGACCCTCAACCGAAGGACGGTGGTCATCATCAAGCATGATCCTATGCATGCAAACATTTGGGCTTATGCCTTGGAGGTCGGCAATGCTATACCCGATGGCCTTTTTGTGCTTTCTCAAGACAATCAAAAGTTTTTCCAATTGAGGTCCATCAAGGGTAGCATTGACGACAACGTGATAATTAGTTCCTTCAAGAAAAGCATATTTGAGGGAAGAGGGGAGTGGTTTAAGTTCAAGATTAGGAGGAGAAGATACCATACACTTACCCACCGGTAGTGGTTCTACCTTTTCATCATGCAAACATTCTTCTTCAAGAGGTGGAGAGTCAAATGGTTCCTCTTCTTGCTTATCATCATCTATCAAGCTATACTCAACCAAACTATCAATAACTTCAATGGAATGCATTTGTTCAATCATTGGTTGTTTAAGAGCTTGAGAAAGGGAAAACTCTACCGACTCGTTCCCTATGTTAAATGACAACTTTTCATTCTTAACATCAACTATAGTACCGCCGGTAGCCATAAAAGGTCGACCTAAGATAATGGGGGTAATAGTGTCTTCTGGCATATCCATGACAACAAAGTCGGAGGGGATGACGAACTTACCAACTTGAACGGGTACATCCTCAAGTATCCCAAGTGGGTACTTGACGGACCTATCCGCAAGTTGAATCGACATACTAGTGGGTCTCATCTCCCCCACACTAAGTCTCTTAGCAATAGAATAAGGTAACAAACTAACACTAGCCCCTAGATCACATAAAGCTTGATTAACAACAACATTTCCTACCCGACAAGGGATGGAAAAACTATCGGGATCCTCTAGTTTCTTTGGAATTTGATTCATAAGAATGGCACCACATTGTACCGTAAGAGAGACACATTCTTTGTCCTCTATGGTTCTCTTTTTAGTCAAGACATCTTTCAAAAACTTAGAATAGAGGGGCATTTGAGAAATTACCTCGGTGAAGGGTAAAGCTACCTCTACTTTCTTTAACATATCCACGAAACGACTAAATTGAGCATTCTCTTTGTGTGGTTTAGCTCGCTCGGGAAAAGGCAATGGAGGGACAAAAACGGGAGGCGGTGGAACATTGGATTCTTCTTCTTCTTCGGCTAATCGCTCCGCCTCTTTTCTTTTGGCTTCTTCCGCTTCCATTTTCTCTTTCTTCTTTCTTTGTTCTCTTAGTTCATTCTCCGCATTTTGGAGGATATCAAACTCCGCTTGTATTCCCCGGTTTTGTTTGGGGAATGGGAGATGATTCTTGTGGTGCACTTGGCTGATTAACCTTGGATGGGGTACTCTTGGTGTTCAAGTTCAAGTTCTTATATGGGTCCTCAAGTTCTTTGCCACCTCTCAAAATGACGACATTTGCTTGGTGTGAAAGATCTCTTGGGTTTTAGGGTTGACCGGGCAAACCATGGGGTGGATGAATTGGTGCGGCTAAGGTTTTTGTTGCTTCTTGTGATTCCCAAACCTTTAGCCTTGCCTTAGTATCTTGATGTTCATTCCATAGTTGGCCAACGGTTCTTTGCAAATCATTATAATTTTCCCATGGGACTCCTCCTTGACCAAATTGAGAATTATTTGGTTGGCCATAAGATTGAGAGGGTTGATTGAATGGTGGTTGATTGTAACCTTGATTTCCTTGAAAGTTACCTTGGAACCCTTGATTGTATCCATGATTGAAATGATTACCATGTTGATTTTGGTAATTATTGTAATTGTTAGGAACATGGAAGTTGCTACCTTGTTGATTGATGGTAGGATTTGTCGTGGGTCCTAACCAACAATAAACAACCAACTAACCTAGTGGGTAGCTAGGGCAAGTCGGGATCGTATCCACGAGGACGGTGTGGCAAGGGTTAGACTAGGTCGGCCTAGAACGAGACTAGATTACCAAACAAACACAAAGAAACGGTAATTGACAAACTATGGTGGAGGATAGGTATAACTAAGCTAATGATGAACTAGGCTAAAACAATGCTAAACAATGAAACTAATGGAATGATGACTAACTAAGACGATGGATCAATTATGGAAAAGAAGTGAGGTAGGTCGGGTTCATAGGAGTAGAAGGGTAATTGGGGTGATCAAGGGTATAGGTGTCTCCTAATTGCTAGAGTCGGTCCGGGCTCTCGCAACTTAGACCGATGTCAAGGTGGGTCCGGGCTCTCGCAACTTAGACCCTAGTCGGCACTCTCGCGACTATGACTATTCTCAACATGCTCACGCAATAGACAAGCAATGGGAAGATGAACACAAGTATGGGAAGCATGGCCACTACAACTCACACAAGCATATCAACAAACACATAGAGTGCCTATTATGATTCTAACAACAAAGAGGTAACCTTTACCCCTAATCAACCCTAATCACCCATAATCTACCCTTACTCCCCCTACTAACCCCACAAGGAGACTACTCACTCATTATAAAGAAGAAACCAACAATAATAAGAGAAAACAAACTCACTAAACGAACATCCATTATGAACAACAATAACAATAAAAACATGAAAAGATGAAACTAAATTGAATAAACAAAGAACAAGAGTAAGAAAGATTATACCAACACTAGATGAAGAAAAGATGCAATCTTGTATAAATAAGAAACCAAATAGAATCCCAAGGTTGTCAAGCTTGGAACAATCTTCAAGAACTTCTTAATACAAGAACTAATTACAATAGATTAACTAAAGATTAACTAAGATTAAAGTAAGATTAAAACTAATGAGTGAAAGTAAATCTAGGGTTTTAGGGTTTTTGAGAGGCTTAATAAATGCTAAACTATGATATGATGTCTTACTAATACAAGAAGGAGTATATATATGGGTACAAGAATGAAGGAGAATGAAATAAAAGAAGTCGCGCAGCCCCTGTAGCGTCCCGACCGGGACGGGATCATCCCGATCGGGACGGCCCTGTCATCCCGATCGGGACGGGTTGGTCCCGACCGGGATGGGCTCACGGTTGCCTTCTTCAAAGCGCACCTCATCCCGAATGGGATGAGGCCATCCTGAACGGGATGGGTCTTGTAGGCCTCCCTTAAGAGCTCTTTGGTCCCTCCTTACCTCTCATGGGTTTCACGCCGATTCTCGGGACTCGGGATCGGGTCTCGGAGGCTCGGGATTGGATCCCAAGGTCTCGGGGTCGATTCCAAGGCATCGAGTCATCGTTCCCTTACTCCGTTGGCTTCAAAATGTGTATGTATAAAGCCGGAATCGCTCCAACTCTTCCAAATCGATCTCGGGAACCTGAAACGAACTAAAGGAAGCATAAGAAGCCCATAAATCGCTCCCAAGGAGCGATTCCACAAGGAAATGGGACCAAAACATAGTGAAAAAGGCACTACAAACTACACTTATCAACTCCCCCACACTTAACCCTTACTCGCCCTCGAGTAAGCACATACTAACTACTATACTAGCCGAATGGGTATTAGCGCACCCTACGCCCTTTCAACTCACGCGAGTGCACTTAGAGGAAAGGTGCACTCCGCAAGGCAAGTGGGGTCTTGCGACAAAACCGCGGATGCAAACGGACACAAAACACACAAACAAACAAACACACAAACAAACACTTAGACGGTTGCACCCAAAACAAAAGAAATACCGCTTCCCTCTAAAAGCGGTGAAAGAAGCACCGGTTTAGGACTCGAGGTAAGTGACAACGTTCCCAAGCTAGCAATACAAACAAAGGTGGACTAAACCCTAATAGTATGACGATAAAGCAATAAAAACGTTGGTAACTTACCTAGGTCCTCCTAACTTTCTAAAAACGTACTACGGGACGATCGGCAGAGTGGAAAAGTGAAGAACCACGGTGTTAGTCGACACTGTAGGTAAGTGAGACCCCGCCCCCTTTAGCATGAGCCAAGAGGGTCGTCCCGTGTCCAAAACCGCCTAACTAGTCCAAGTAAAAAGGTGGAAAACATGCAAAATGAGGGAAGACCGACTAATGCCGCTATCATCCTTCCTCGGGACTCGGTCCTTTGGTAGACTCTTCACGGCAAAAGTCGGAAAAAGGCTTATTTTTGTGAGGATTTCTTTCTGTGAGACGGGTTTTCTTTTGGCATTTTCTTTCTTTTCGACGTTTTGATTTGTTTGTTGCCATGCCATTTCTTTTTCTTCTTTTCTATTTTCTTTTTGGCTTTTGTGCCTTTTCTTTTTCTTCATTTCTTTTCTTTGCCCTTTTGGCAAGATTCGGCATTTTGGCGTTTCTTGACAATTGAGAAAGAGAGAATTCAACAAATTGTATTTTATTTGTGTGGGTATGTGTAGGAGGTAGGTGAATGGGTAAGTCGGGGTTGCGCATTCCCTTTCAAACCCACAAAAGGTGGAGTACTTGGACTAATCAAACAATCCTAAACACGGTCACCTAAGGGACGGGACTCGGCAACCAAGGCCTTTTCACACCGTGGGTGGTCATAATGGTCAAAATGCAAATCCCGTAGTAAATCCCTAGTAAGCTAGGTGGACTCAAGGTAAAGGACCAACGAATTCATTGGTTTAGGGTAATTCTACTAGACCTAAGCCCAAGACTCGATTTATACTACTAGGAGGGGAAAGTAGACACTCGCACTCTAGCCTCTAAACCGGGTTTTCGAAAACCATTTACGCACAAGACACACAACACAACACAAAACAAAGACACGATGAAAACAAACGAAAGAAAAAGAAGCAAAAGCAACAAAACAAGACAAACACATAAACAAAGCACACACCACCCCGAATTTCCAAACAAGTCATCAAATCCACCACAAGAATGTACAAGCTCCACCCGAGCACACCTCAACACAACCTTCTCCAAACATCACAAGGAATAAAGAGGGAAAGAGGGTTAGAGGATGTTACCGGATGTCTTCAAAGCTTTCCAAACATCGGAGATTAAGCAACCTATAAGGAAAAGGGGGGCAAAACACACAAAATACAAAACAAATATACGACACAACGACACAAAAGAAAAACACACAAGAAGAAAATCTTTTTGATTTTTGCGAAAATTTTCAAATTTTTAGGGTTTTCAAGATTTTTCGAAGAAACTACGGAAATAAAACTAACTACGATAGAATATCGCTCCCCCACACTTAAACCGAGCAATGTCCTCATGCTCGATCGTAGTGTGCGGAGAGACAAAGGAAAAGAAACTACGAAAATAAAGCTAAAAATCAAAAAGAAAAGATGGAGAAAAGGGTTGGAAGCGTCCGGCCGGGGTGTAATCAAGTCACCATGGGCCGAGACAAGAAAAGATATGGAAGGGGGAAGAAAATTAAAAAAAAGGAAACAAAAGGAAATGGGAGGGCAGGGCTAGGTGTAATCAAGTCACCTAGCCCGGATTCCGTCCAAATCCGACTAATTCCTAAAAAGTGGTGAAACTCTTGTATATTGGACTTTTTGATTGACTCTCGACGCAATCACTTCGTCAAGAGTCGGGAGCAATCATACTATGGCCTCGAAGGCCACTAAGATCCCATGACTCAAGGGAAGGGGGCAAACAATGAAAAACAAGCGATAAAAAGACGGAAAAGTAAGGATAGTTACCCAAACCGAGCGGCTAGTAACTCACTTGCTCCATCGTCTCGATGATCATTAAAGGCTCGTCGCTTGTCTTCTCGGTCGCCATCTCGCTTCACACTGAAGAAGAACTCATGGTCGGGGTAGTAATGGTGCTAGGGGATGAAAATTTATGTGGATTTCGGTGTAAGGTGACGTGTACGGGTCATATGATAGGAGTAACGAGGAGTAGGGAGGCTGGGAAGGGGTATAGTGGATGGGTGGAGTCAAACGCCTAAGAAAAGGCTCAAAAGGGAGAAAGGGGACCATCCCGGTCGGGATGGATGGTCCCGATCGGGTTGATAGACCCTTCCCGATCGGGAAGCTCTCGTCCCGATCGGGAACGCACTCCAGTGAGTCCGATTTATGGCACCTTCATCCCGATCGGGATGGCGCCTTCCCGGTCGGGATGAGTCTTCTTGACCTTCCCCAAACCCAAAAGCTTATCATAAGCTTCAAAAACCGACTTCCTCGCTCGCAAGCCAAACTTCATCATCAACCATTCCTTTCTAGGAATCACATGCACTTCACCTATCAACAAAGCTCCAACACACATTAAATTCTCTCCCTCACTACGCTCATCAATCAATCCAAACAACAAGAATATCACAAAACTCAAACTAACTACAAGTAAGAAATATATACAATGAGACGGTTCTTGTGGAACTCCGTCAAACCAAGGTGGTGCACTCTTCACTCTTTTTCAACAACCTTGAACAATTCCATCTCCATCAAGGGCACGTAAGAACAAGTCGAAGGCCCTAGCAAAGTCTTCAATCAAGCATGTCATATAACCAACCACGTCCCAAGACTCTTCATGGCCTTGCTTTGACGTTCCCGGGGCATCCCGATCTTCCAAGTTCAATGGCTTGAACTTGTACTTTTGATCCTTCGGAATATACCCGAACGTCCATCGATCCTCTTGTGGCCCCAAGGGCGGATCATCATTCTTCTCGCTTATCAACTTGTCATCAAGCCCACGATATGGGCACTCATCTTCCTCCAAATCGGAGTCATCATCCTCAAGTACATAAGAGTACTTCTTCAAGCTTTGTTCCGGTTCACCCCCTAGGTCGATGTCTTTCTTGGCTTGGATCATATTGCATGATTCATCCTTAGTAGGCGAAGTGTTGCCTTGGAGGTTGAACACTAGCTTTTCCTCGCCTAACTCAAATGTGATCCTACCGTTCTTCACATCGATCATGGCACCCGCGGTGTGTAGAAATGGGCGCCCAAGGATAATGGGAGTGTTGGCATCCTCCGGCATGTCAAGCACAATGAAGTCGACCGGAATAAATAATTTCCCGACTCGTACCGGCACGTCTTCTAACATTCCTAATGGTCGATTGAATGATTTATCGGCCATTTGGAGGGTGAGGGACGTACATTTCAACTCCTTCATTTCGAGTCGGCAACAAATAGAATAGGAAATGATGCTCACACTCGCGCCCAAGTCACATAACGCATTCTTGATCAAGAAGTTGCCTAGGGTGCAAGGGATCGAAAAACTACCCGGATCCTTCAACTTCGGAAGCGTGGAACCTTGGATGAGCTCGCTCACCACCCTTGTGAACGCTACGGTCTCTTCCTTGTCGAAGGATCTCTTCCTAGCTAAGATTTCTCTCATAAATCTTCCATATGCCGGGATTTGGGTAAGTAGTTCGGTAAACGGGACGCTAACATCCAATTTCTTCATGATGTTAAGGAACTTGTCATAGTGAGTGTCCACCTTAGTCTTCATTTGCCTTGATGGGAAAGGCAACTTGATTTGAACCTTGTTTTGCTCAATATGGGTGGACTCCTCACTTGACACTTTCCCTTTACCCTTTTCTTGAGCTTGAAGTGGGAGAGGGTTGTCTTCTTGGGGTTTTTCGACCTCCCAAAGGACTTTCTCCTCCATTGGATTATCAAAGCTTGAGCTTTCTTGAATTGGAGATGCCATTTTCCTTGTCGATTCTTGCATTGGCTCTTGCTCACTAGGAGATACGGGAGGATTATAGGTAGCACCGCTCCTTAAGGTGATGGCGTTAACATGCTCAAAATTTGGAGTTTCACCTTGAGGAGGTAGTTGCCCCTTTTGTCTTGAGGAGCTCCCTAAAGAAAGTTGAGCTACTTGAGTCTCAAGCATCTTCATACGGGTATCTCTTACCGCGTTTTCCCCTTGAATATAAGCAAAGAGCTCTTGATGGGTTTTTGACATCTCCATTTGACTCCTTTGCATATCCGTCATAGTCTTTTGAATGTCGAATTTCCGAGGTGGAGATGATGGATTATGCGGAGTATCGGTGATGGCGAGAGGGATGCCATAATCATGAGTAGGAGATCGGCTCCTAGGCTTGCTTTGTTGTTGATTACCTTGTGTAGCTTGTTGTTGACGGTTCCCTTGGAACCCATGAGAATTGCCTTGATTAAGGCCTTGGTTGTGGTTTTGTTGTCTTTGAAAGTTTTGGTTTCCTTGGAAACCACCTTGATTGAAGTTCCCTTGTTGGAACCCTTGATTGTTGTTGTGGAAGGTACCTCGGTTATTTTGCTTGAAGTTGTTGAAGGGTCTTGGATTACCCACATAACCTTGGTTGTTGTCCCTTAAGGGAGGTGGAACATAGGGACGATGTTGTTGTTGATGTTGAAAGGCTTGTTGTTGAGGGACTTGATTGGAAGCTTGGTATTGATTAGAGTAGGAGGCACCTTGCTTGAACGCTTGAAAGGCGTTCACTTTCTCAATACTTCCTCTACAATTCATAGGATCATGACCAACGATTCCACAAGTATCACACATCCCAAAATAAGGCAAAGGAGGTGCAAACTCTAAAGCATTCACGTCTTGAATCGGTTGATAGTGGGAGGAACTAGTGCCTTGGACTTGATTGAGGTGGCTTTGGAGCTTCTTGTCAATAGTCTCCATGTGTTTTTTCAATTGAGCTCCAAGGTCAATGCTTAACTTAGTGATAGCATCAACCTCATGCATGTCTCCTCGATGTGCCTTCCTAGGCCTAGAGTATTGCGAATTATGCACCGCCATCTCTTCGATTCTCGACCAAGTTTGGTCATCCTCTACTTCGGTAAACCTACCGTTAGATCCCATGTTGAGTATGGCCCTTGAGTCTTCATATAACCCGTTCCAAAATTGTTGTACGAGGAACCATTGTGATAAACCATGGTGTGGACAAGAACGGATCAAGGCTTTGAATCTTTCCCACGATTCATAGAGGCTTTCATCATCACGTTGTTGGAAACCCGTGATAGAGGCTCTCAATAGATTTGTCTTCTCCGGGGGATAGAATTGTTGGTAGAAGGCTAAGGCTAGCTTCTTCCAAGTATCAATGCCAAGTCTTGCTTTGTCCAACCCCTTGAACCATTGCTTCGCCTTACCAATAAGAGAGTAAGGAAATAATACCCACCGAATTTGGTCTTGAGTTATTCCCGTTTGCGAAATAGCGTCACAATAATCCGAAAAGGTTTCCATGTGTTGATGAGGATCTTCGTTTGGTAACCCACTAAATTGACTTCTCTCGACCAATTGGATAAATTGCGTTTTCGCCACAAAATTCCCGGTATATGCCTCCGGTAAAGTGGATGGACCCGGCAAAACGTCTTCCGTGAAGGTTGAGTGAGAAGAAAACTTAGGCATGATTGGATATTAGGGAGAAGATGGTGGTGTAGACGGTGTTGATGTAGATGAAGAGGGGGAACTAGGAGAGGAATTACCGAAGGGATTGATGAAGGTCCCTCCGGCCGTCTCTCGAGGTGACTCACTAAAGTCGGCTCCTTGGGCTTGCCCTTGATGAGTATTGCTTGCACTTGGTTGAGAGATCCTAACCCAGTTAATCGTCCGTTGGCGAAAGGCTCGAAAGAGTCTCTCCGGCTCTGGATTAAAGAGATAGAAGTCGCCTCCCCTCCTAGGCATACACTACACACTAGAACAAACGTGAGAACACCTAGTGCTTTGTGGGCACTAGGCAACGACAATAAACAAGCACAACTAGAGACAAAGAGAAAAAGGAAGCTAAGAAAAGAAGAAAAATAGAAAATATTCACAAGAGAAGACGGGAGAACACAAAGAAGGGTAACTAAGTCTAGAAATAAGCAAACTAAGTCTAAACAATGCACCGTCCCCGGCAACGGCGCCAAATTGATGGTAAAGGATTTGTCACGTCCCTAACCGTCAATAAACTACCGATTACACCTAGTGGGTAGCTAGGGTAAGTCGGGATCGTATCCACGAGGACGGTATTGCAAGGTTTAGACTATGTTGGCCTAAAACGAGACTAGATTACCAAACAAACACAAAGAAACGGTAATTGACAAACTATGGTGGAGGATAGGTATAACTAAGCTAATGATGAACTAGGCTAAAACAATGCTAAACAATGAAAATAATGGAATGATGACTAACTAAGACGATGGATCAAATATGGAAAGGAAGTGGGGTAGGTCGGGTTCATAGGAGTAGAAGGGTAATTGGGGTGATCAAGGGTATAGGTGTCCTCTAATTGCTAGAGTCGGTCCGGGCTCTCGCAACTTAGACCGATGTCAAGGTGGGTCCGGGCTCTCGCAACTTAGACCCTAGTCGGTACTCTCGTGACTATGACTATTCTCAACATGCTCACGCAATAGACAAGCAATGGGAAGATGAACACAAGTATGGGAAGCATGGCCACTACAACTCACACAAGCATATCAACAAACACATAGAGTGCCTATTATGAGTCTAACAACAAAGATGTAACCTTTACCCCTAATCAACCCTAATCACCCATAATCTACCCTTACTCCCCCTACTAACCCCACAAGGAGACTACTCACTCATTATAAAGAAGAAACCAACAATAATAAGAGAAAACAAACTCACTAAACAAACATCCATTATGAACAACAATAACAATAACAACATGAAAAGATGAAACTAGATTGAATAAACAAAGAACAAGAGTAAGAAAGATTATACCAACACTAGATGAAGAAAATATGCAATCTTGTATAAATAAGAACCCAAATAGAATCCCAAGGTTGTCAAGCTTGGAACAATCTTCAAGAACTTCTTAATACAAGAACTAATTACAATAGATTAACTAAAGATTAACTAAGATTAAAGTAAGATTAAAACTAATGAGTGAAAGTAAATCTAGGGTTTTGGGGTTTTTGAGAGGCTTAATAAATGCTAAACTATGATATGATGTCTTACTAATACAAGAAGGGAGTATATATATGGGTACAAGAATGAAGGAGAATGAAATAAAAGAAGTCGCGCAGCCCCTATAGCGTCCCGTCCGGGACGGGATCATCCCGATCGGGACGGCCCTGTCATCCCGATCGAGACGGGTTGGTCCCGACCGGGATGGGCTCACGGTTGCCTTCTTCAAAGCGCACCTCATCCCGAACGGGATGAGGCCATCCCGAACGGGATGGGTCTTGTAGGCCTCCCTTAAGAGCTCTTTGGTCCCTCCTTACCTCTCATGGGTTTCACGCCGATTCTCGGGACTCGGGATCGAGTCTCGGAGGCTCGGGATTGGGTCCCAAGGTCTCGGGGTCGATTCCAAGGCATCGAGTCATCGTTCCCTTACTCCGTTGGCTCCAAAATGTGTATGTATAGAGCCGGAATCGCTCCAACTCTTCCAAATCGATCTCGGGAACCTGAAACAAACTAAAGGAAGCATAAGAAGCCCACAAATCACTCCCAAGGAGCGATTCCACAAGGAAATGGGACCAAAACATAGTGAAAAAGGCACTACAAACTACACTTATCATTGATTGAAGTTGCTCCTTTGATGATGAGGCATATATGGGGGCTTTGGAGGACCTTGATTAAAGGGCCTTTGTTGAATTTGATTGAATGGCCTCATTTGACTCCCTTGGGCACGTGGCATCGAGTTTTGAACATTTTGATTTCCATAAGAGAAATTAGGATGAAACCTTGTGACGGCATTGTAGGTATTAGAAAAAGGATCAAATTGAGGTCTTTGCCCATATACTTGTATAGCTTGAACTTCATTTGGCTCTTCAACATAAACTTCTTCATTAGGAATACAAGAGCTAGAATCATGGCTATAATTGCCACAATGATCACATTGAACTTCCCATGTTAATTGCTTTGGAGGTGACGGTTGCCTTGATGGAACACTCCCTTGAATTTGGTACATACCTCTAGGAGTAGGCTTCGAACTCATGGCATCCATTCTCTTTTTCAATTCCTCAAGTTCCGTTTGAAATTTCAATTCGTTAGAACTCTTAGATGAGTTCACTTCAACTTTCTTTCTAGAATCCCTCGATTGACCCATTCTAGAATCACTCCTTGCCATCTTCTCAATAAGATTCTTAGATGCCTCATCGGTGAGAGAAGAGAAGTCTCCTCCGGCGGCCGAATTGAGGTTTTCCTTGGTTCTCGATGAAAGGGTGTTATAAAACGTTTGGGTGGTTAGCCAATCGGGTATTCCATGGTGTGGACATTTGCGTAACAAATCTCTAAATCTTTCCCAAGCCTCACTTAGGCTTTCAAATTCATCTTGCTTGAAGGTTTGTATCTCCATGCGATATTGGTTGGTCTTTGACGGCGGAAAATATTTCTCCAAGAAGGCATTAGATAGTTGAGCCCATGTTGTGAAAGTATTAGCGGGATGGCCTTGAAGCCATCTACGAGCTCCATCTCTCAAGGTCTTCGGAAATAAGAAGCGATGTAATTGGCATGAAGTTAATCCATTGAGACGGACTCCTACTAATTTTTCTTTAAATGAAGCGATGTGCTCTTGAGCATCTTCTTGAGAAAAACCGTGAAAAGTATCTTGTTGGACCGCGTTGGTCAAAGAGGCTTTCTGATAAGTGTGGTTTGTAGTGCCTATTTCGTAGTGTTTTGGTCCCATTTTCCTTGTGGAATAGCTCCTTGGGAGCGGTTTAGGGGCTTCTTATGCTTCATTTAGTTCGTTTCAGGTTCCCGAGACCGATTTGGAAGAGTTGGAGCGATTCCGACTCGATGCATACACATTTTGGAGCCAACAGAGTAAAGGAACGATCACTCGATGCCTTGGAGTCGACCCCGAGACCTTGGGACCCAATCCCGAGCCTCCGAGACCCGATCCCGACTCCCGAGAATCGATGGGAAGCCCATGAGAATCAAGGAGGGACCAAAAAGTTCTTATTGGAGGCCTACAAGACCCATCCCGGTCGGGAAGGCCTCATCCCGTCCGGGATGGGGTGCACAAAAGGAAGACCTTCTGTTTTGGGTCCATCCCGACCGAGATGAGCTCATCCCGATCGGGACCACCTCATCCCGACCGGGACCAACTCATCCCGACCGGGATGAGCCCAGTTCAGACCCGTGAATGCTCCTTTCTTCTCCTTTCCACTTGTAACCCTATATATACCCCCCCCCCTCTTGTATTAAGACACCATCTTAGGTTATGCACTTCATATTAGACTAAACCCTAGATTATTTTAGCATAGATTAGCATAGATTAGTGTAGATTAGTCTTTAGATTATCGTTAATCTTAGATTAGCTCTTGTAATTTGGGAATTCTTGAAGAATCCAACCAAGATTGACAACCTTGGTTGATGTATTTGGGTTTTCTTCCATTTATGCAAGATTTCTTCTTTTCATCTTCTCTAGTATGGTATAATCTCCTTTTCTCTTCTCTTTATTTTTGTTTTGTTATTCAAGTTTGAATCTTTATATCTAGTTTATTGTTCTTGCTTGTTCTTCTTTTTGGTTATTTTGATTCTTATGTTGATTTCTCTTGTTAGTGTTAGTTTTAGTATAGATATGTTAGAGTAGATTCTTGCTAGGGTTAGTAAGGTGATTAGGGTATTAATTGGATGATTAAGGGATTGTTGGAGATGTTGGTGGAAGATTTGGGTTTCCCCTTGGTTTGATGCATATCACATGTTTGTTGAAATGCTTGAATGACTAGTATGTGCATATGCTTGTTTTTCTTGCTTTTCTCTTGTGGGTGATAGTTTGTTTGTGGGTTTGGTTCCCTCATTAAGTTGCGAGAGCCCGGTGAGGACGACCCCTAGGTCGGTCTAAGTTGCGAGAGTCCGGATGCGACCTAGGCCCCGATATCATGCTAGTAACCCCGTTTGTCGTTTGTGTCGCCAAGGTGGGTTTTAGGTGGAACCTCTAGGTGGGTCTAAGTTGCGAGAGCCCGGGCATTACCTAGATTACCCTACTACCTCCTTCACTCTAGTTCTCCCTTGATCATTCCATTACCCCTTTGACCCCGACCTAATCCTAGCCCGTTTCCTTTGATTGTTTTCTTGCTTTAGACCTAGCTTAGTCCTAGTCTCCCCCTCCTTAGAATAGCTTGTCTCGAACCTAGTCCTAGACCGTAGCATACCTTAGTCCGACCTGTCGTCCCTGTGGATTCGACCCGACTTACCCTAGCTACCTTAGTTAGGTTTTGCCGGTTTTATTTGACGGTTGGGATTCACGACAAATCCTACCCATCACTTTCAATTCATAGTTCTCGGGTATCTCTCCGAAACCGACGGGAGAAGGTGTTTCTTCATGCGTTAATTGGGAATGAGAGCCTAAGGTCGCCATTTGTTGGATTGGTGGTGATGGTGGATTTGAATTTGGTGAATTTGGTGAATTCGGAGGGGATGGATTTGGTGGTGGTGTTTTCGGTGATGGTGGTGTAGGTGGTGAGTTTTGTGAAGTGGAAGGTATGGAAGGATTATTTGGAGTGGGGTTGTGTGATGTAGAAGGTGTAGAAGGTGTATGTGGTAGGATGGGATTAAGATTAGGAGGTGATAATGAAGGATGTGGAATGATGGTGGTTGAGTTATTTCCTCGAAAACGCAATGCTCTAAAAGTCCTTTCCGGCTCCGGATCGAACCACAAGGGCGATGACGTGTTCCTGGGCATAAAACTCAATTAAACGGTGAGACTCCTACCACCTTGCGGTACTAGGGAAAAGAGAGAAGGGAAAAGAATCAAACACAACAACTAAAAACACAATAGGTACTCGCCGTTCCCCGGCAACGGCGCCATTTTGATCGCCTCCCAATCGGATCGGTCGTTAACGAAGGACAGAGGATCAAACGATATTTGTAAGACTCGGAATAACACAAAAACTACTAGAGTAATCATGGTAAGTCGAGCTCGGTCCACAGGGAACGGTGTGCTACGATGAGTTTAAAGTATCGTGTTCGATGTCTAGAGGGGGGTTTTCTAAGGGTCGAGTCTAAACTAGAGAAATAACTAGAGGAATGACTATAAGAGTAGCTAGGGGTGGTCAATCTAAGGAAAGGTGTTAGGGGGAAGTCGGGATTCGGTACTTGGAGTCTAAGAAGGTCGGAATCGAGTTTTTGTTGCAACATTGATAAATGAGAATGCCACCTTTCGATTTCTTCACCTAACCTACCTAAAAACCCGCTTTCGCGGCAAATAAGGGTAAGTCTCTAGCTATGGTAATTTCTATCCCGAGTTTCCCCATATTGATAGAAACTTAGTCAAGGTCGGTCTAGTTGGCCGGACTAAAACAACAATGACATAAAAACCATAAACAAGATAAACCAACAAGCAAGCAACCCACCAACATCCCTATATTCAAATAATCTAAGTCCTCATCCCTAAACCCCCCAACAAGAAATCTACTCACTAATCATAATGGAAGACAATAAAACATTAACTAAGGAGAAAATCACTACAACATGCATATTGACTAGATCTAAGGAAACTAACAACACTAATATGATCTAAACAAGACAATGATGAGAAAATAACATTAAAACTAAACTAGAGATTAGAGAGTGGAAGAGAATTATACCAACTATGAAGATCTATAAGAAATAATAAGATTGCAAGAATAAAGATTGAATCTTTGATGAATAGAATGAAGAACTTGTCACTAATTCTTCAATAAACCCAACAAATCTTCAAATAAAACTTGAATAATCTTCTTCAAACTTAAAATCTAGATAATTGTTGATGGAAACTAAGTAGATCTATTACTAAATTACTACTAGATTTTTAGGGAATTACTAAGAATATTACTAGATTACTACTAAGAGGACGGTTTTTCTACACTAATGGTGGGTGAAGTGATGGATGATTATGGATGCCTCCTACACTATTGAATGGCGATGCCTTGGGCAACAATATATATATATATATATATATATATATATATATATATATATATATATATATATATATATATAGAGAGAGAGAGAGAGAGGGGGGTGGGTTCCGGTATATTTGAGGAAAAGTTTTTTATGTATGAGTTTTTGTTTTAATCTTAGCCTTTAATTTGATTTTAATCTAATGGTTGAGATTGTGCCTCAATGGGTGCGGCGAGTTGAGCTGCCTCAAAGGATCCTAGATCTATATATATATATATATATATATATATATATATATATATATATATATAGTAGTCTCTTAATGGGTATTTAACCTAAAGCCCAAATCCACTTTATGCTCCATTAGTGAGACAATCTCCCTTAACATCTTCATGGGGTGAAACTTTGCCCTGCGGACTTGACGATAATTCCCACCGGGTGAAAATTTCGTCCGGTGAGATTTTCTTCCTTTTTTGGCGTTTTTGGCACTTCTTTCCATCGGCCGAAATTTCACCCGGTGGGTAAAATTTTGCCCGATCAGTTTCGCCCGGTGGGGAGTCTCGGAAATCTTTGGGAGGCATTTTTACCGTCGGGTGAAATTTTGCCCGTTGGTGTCTCACCGGGTGAAATTTCGCCCGGTCATATGTTGGCCTCTTCTCTTGTCTCATTCTTCGTCGATTGATTGGATGGCTTTAAACTTTAAGTTGTGTGCTTCGCTCTTTGGACGGTTTTCCCTTCTCTTGTGCTCGTAAAAGCTCAATCGTGATTTCGGTGCCAAATCCTATCAAAATGATAGAAAAACTACCAAAAACACGTAAAACGCACAAGAGGGACGCTGATGCGAGAAGTACGCAAAATATGGCGATAATCGCACTCAAGACTCGCAGAACGAGGGAAAAACGGGTCTAAATGGAGGGAAAACGGTCTAAATTTAGCACACAACAAAGATATACCGATGATGTTTAGCCCCGGGGTGCGTCCTGGTCCCTGAACCCTCACCTGTCTGCTGATTATCGTTCGTGACGATTTCTGCCATCGTAGGCGTGGTGGCAACAGCGTCCGCTACAGCCCAGCCTGCCTTGTCCAGTTCCCTCTCAAGACTAGAATTGATTGTCGCATCGGGCGGAGCCGGTATTACATCTAAAGCCGACCGTGCGTCAGTTGTCCCCCACCCTGCTTGCCGTAGAGCCACCACTACGGTCGGACACATGTCAACCGAACCCTGCACATCGGAGTCTTGGTTTATTTATTCAGCGGCATCATTCTCTTGAACTTCTCCCTCACAGAAACCTGGTGTCAAGATGCCACCATCAAAAGTGCCCTCATCATCGTAACCTTCTGTTCCATCACCATTTCCCACACATAAACCTGATTTCTCAATATCTTCATCCACGTATCCAGATTCACGCAAGTCTTGCACAATTTGGCGTGCCAGACCGTAGGCTTCAGCATTGCGCTACTCCTCGCCCTCAACGACGGGGGCGTTCTGGGTAGTCTGCTTCAACTGGCCGGCCAACAGAGTGACTTCATCGATATATTGGAGGATAGCTGGATCTTCCCAAAATTGTTGAGAGGCCAGGTCTTGACTTGGAACTGCGTTGTTCCTCGTCGATATTTCTCTTACTTTGGAGGCAGCCTGCTCACAGAAACCGCAAAAGGCTAGCGCACACCTTCGAAAATTCATGAAAAACCGCCGGTCGTCCTATAATTCAGTTAAAGTCAAATCATTAGCGTGAAGTTCAATGGTGTTGAGGCTGGCAGTGTGAGGATGACTAAGCATCTAAGTGTGTGACTATACGGAATAAAGTGTGTGACTATACGGCGTAAAGTGTGTGACTATATAGCTTATAGCGTGTAACTATGCAGGTTATAGTGGTGACTGGACAACATAACATGTGTGACTATATAGGTAATAATGTGTGACTATACAGCTAATAGTGTGTGACTATACATCAGGATGAGTGTGATCATAATGACTGTGACTACTAAATTTCAACTGTATTATAAACATAGTTTTATGAATCGTATATGCTTTTATTAACATAAGTAGGGCTGTCAGATAAAATCGTTTCACGAACAATAATTGATGATTTATAGAGTGGCTGCGAGATCACTTACGTCAACGGCGCTGTCTTTCGATTGACCGTCTCTCTCCATCCCTGTCGCTATTCTTTTGGGACTAGAGTGTCGGGTGCCCTAGCTGCCTGTTTTCTCACATGTACGTGGGTACGACACCTTCGAACGCAGCTGATTTCCCAGTGATCCTGTCTCCAGTTCCCCAGCAAGACGATCGCATATTCTCCGTGCATCCCAATTTCCGATAAATGGTATGTCGCATCTTCAAGTCTCGCTACGGAAATCATAGCACTAGAAGTACGCAATCATCAGAATGGGGATGCACCCACGGAGGTAGTTGAGGACTTTGTTGGAGTCACGTGTCGCCTTACCCGCTCGCACCAGATCCTGCAGGACAAAGCTACGCCAGTCCTGTTCCCGAATAAAGTCCACGCCATCCACTGCGGCAAGCAGGCTCAGGTCCAGTGAGTTGTCCGTGGTAGGCGCGAGGAATGATGACAACGCGAACAACACGAACCTACGGACAAAGTCGTTTTCAGCGGCTTTGGTTGCCATTAACTATCCGTGCACCCTCCCTAATGTTATTGGCCCACTGCTGTCCACCACATCGAACCCCTTCCTCCAAGCACTCTTTAACCTGATCACGTCAGGTGAGTCTGCCCCTTTCTTGTTTTTGTTGGGATTACTTTCACCGAGGTCCTAAAGGTAGCTGGAGGCAATCGTGGACGTCGTACTTTGACATCATGAATGCCACCCGGCGTGAGGCATGGAAAATATGGGACCCGTCAGAAAACGCACGGAGGAACACAAGCGCGTGGTCAATGGGGACCGATTCGATCCTCAGCTACAATAGCCCGCCGAAGTCAACACCACGCACCCTCTCAATCTGATCATTCGATAATTGCGCAATTAGCTAGTGCAACCGCCTGGGCCTACAGTGAATATCCGGATGACCTCTAGGCTCTCCTTTTACTGTTGGTCGGCCCTGTTGTCGGTCCCATCTCCTTTTCCCCCGAGACACGCGCACGACAGTGGGGTCGGCCGGTATATCAGATGTGACCCTCCTCTTTTTCTTTGGCCTGGTTTCCTCAACATTTTCCGTCCCCCCCCCCCCCCACACACACACATCCAACTCGGCGACCGGTGTATCAAATGTGACCCTCTTTTTTTTCTTTCGTCTGCTTTCGTCATCAATTTCTGTCCCCCCCCCCCCCCACATCCGTCTTGGCAAAGATGTGGTCCCTCGATGTATCTTCAACAGTCATCTTCTTCTTCTTACCCAATTTTTGGTCCACAACCACTGTATCATCAATTACAAGGTCGCGAACCGATGTCTCTGCCACGAATTTCTTCTTACCGGCCTTCGTTCGAAATTTCTTCTTCGCACCACACTTTCTGCTGCAATATCAACATTCGAACGTAATGAGTGTGATTGTACAACTGAGTATACAGGTTCAACTGTGTGATTCTATAGTAATATGCCAGTGACTCTGCAACATAACGAGTGTGACTATACATACAGCTTCAAACGGGTGACTATATAACCAACACTACATAACTATACAATATAAAGCGTGTGACTTTGCATCATAACGAGTGCGACTATGTAGCTTCAAAGGTGTGAGTATACATCATTATGTGACTTCACAACAAAATATAACGATTGCGACTATGTAGCTTCAAACGGGTGACTGTATAACCAACTCTGTATGACTATTCAAATTTCAAAAATTTATCTTCCCAAACAGCCTATGCAACTCTGTATGACTATACAACCTCAAATGTGACTTTACAACAAAACCCGCATCAGTTATGTCACATGCATCATTGGAAAGTTGATTATGGGGATTTGAACATGAGAAAATAAGACTACTTTAACATAAACTTCAACAAGGAAGCATGTAAATTGTATGACTATACAACTACAGCAGTGTGGTTATAGAACATAGTACGTATGACTATACAACTACAGCAGATGGACAGAACAACAACAAAAAAATGCCTAATCGATGCCACATGCATAATTACAATGACGATTATGGGAGCTTCAACATGAACTTCAACAAAGAAATAAAAACTTCTAGAACTTCAACATGAACTTCAACAAAGAAAAAAAACTTTATTTGACTCTATAACTACAACCACTGTACAACTACAACAACTTCAACTCAAAATTAGGATAACATTCGGATTAGGTAACGTCAGATTACAAGGAAGCAGATGTACAGAACATAAACTAGTGCGCGAACATTCGGATAATCGGATAAAAACATAACTATTTATGATATTATCGGGTTGGAAAAATGCTCTTTTACCACTTTTTAGGGTTCATGCATGACCGGAGTTCAAAAGGGATACAAAAGGGTTGAAGAAAAGGAAAATCGGAGATCGAAAATGGAACATTCAACATACCTTTGTATGATCATCGGAAATTTAGGCATTATCGGAGATGGAGGTTTTTTTATAGAGAGAGAAAGAGAGAGGTGAGTGAATAGCCGGTGAAATGAATTCAAAAGGGGGTGAATAGGGAAGTGTAAAGGGGTTTGTGCGGGAGTATAGAGAAGAGGGAAATTAATGGGGGTAGGGTGAGGAGGGAAGCTATTGATTAGTGATTGGTTGATGGCTGATTAGTGATGGTTGATGGTTGTCCCGCAGCATGTCAGTCCCGCAACTTCTATATATATATATATATATATATAGTTGAACCTCATCCATCCACCGTCCATATTAAGATGAATGGATGGAGGGGATCAACACTAAGCAACTCTCCAAGAGTTTCTAACTCCCTTGATCCCTATATATATATATATATATATATATATATATATATATATATATATATATATATGGGAATTGCATCTCGTAAGTCCCCCTATCTTAGGTGAGTCTGTCCCGCAATTCTCCACCAATGGATCTGACTCAAATGAAGGGCAGAGATTACTTCTAACTCACTTTATTTAAACCTCCATCCCTATCAGCAGCCATCACCCTACTTAAATACCACTTCCTCTCTCCAAATAATAAACACGTCCGTATTAACTTTCTAATTACATATTGCTTTAATTTAACCGAATTTCCACTGAAATCTCATTGTTCATGTCATCCATTAATTAATACTTCAAAATTGCAGCATATATGAAGATTTAATTTTCAAGTGAGATCAATGGTGAATTCATTAAGTGGGTCACTTACATCAATGAGTTTATCGTTACCTCGTTGATTGTTACTGTAAGAAGTTCGTATGTTACCCTAACACTGTTACAGTAATATTTTTACCGTAACACTGTTACATTAAAATTGTTACCGTAACATAGTTACAGGTTATAGTAATATTGTTACTGTAACACTTCAACACTGTTACAATTTACAGTAAGTTATAATAATATTGTTACTGTAACACTTCAACACTGTTACAGTCTATCGTAATTTACAGTATGTTACAATAATATTGTTACTGTAACACTTCAACATTGTTACAGTTTACCGTAACAGAGTTACTGTAACATTGTTACTTTAAAAAAATCATTTGAAACATTATCTAGTTCATTGTACTAGTAAAATCAAAGGCAAAGTACATACTTCACCATGACGACAATTGTCAATTAACAATTTTGTTTAAGTAAAGTGGTAAACTATGAAAGAACAATTGCAAGATTTCGACAAACAACAATGGACGGACATAAAAACAGGAAGAACAACAAAATAAATAGCTACGAAGACTAATTAATCGAAAATCAACAACTTCAAAATAACAATTTAAAATTATGTAGCAACATCAATCACACCAAAAACTTGTAAAAAAATATGGTGCAAATTAAATTTCATCGATTTATTAGTTTTCATTCTTTGACATAGGGAAGCAGAAAAATCGTAGCTGAAGATCTTTAGTTGCCTTTTCTGAATATTAGTGAAGATTGTAGGAAAGGATTTTTTTTTTTTTTCTAATAGTATAATGAATGAGAGTCAAGGTGGTAGAAGACTAGGAGGGGAGAAACATATATGAATATTTTTTAATCCATCAAATTTGTTGGGGACGTGGTTGAATGACAGCCCTTGGATCTCTTAGATCCAATGGTCTAAGATCGCGGGACGGACTCATTTAAGATGAGAGACTCACCGGATCCTCACTCTATGTATATATATATATATATGTATGTATGTATGTATGTATGTATGTATGTATGTATGTATGTATGTATGTATGTATGTGTGTATGTATGTATGTATGTATGTATGTATATATATATATATATGTATGTATGTATGTATGTATGTATGTATGTATGTATGTATGTATGTATGTATGTGTATGTATGTATGTATGTATGTATGTATGTATGTAAGTAAAGATCAAGTGAGTCCCCTTTTTTTGAGTCCATAAGTCCTAATTAGAGCCATTGATCTAAGGGAGATGGATGGCTGTGATTGAGTGTAGTAATTAAGGTAGTAACTACCATATTTTGGAAAAAATATAAAAAAATCCCCTCTCCTCCCTTAATTAACTCTAACTGCTAACACGTTCTCTTTCATCCCATTCAATTTTTTCATTCAAACACCCGCCTAACAAAAACTCTTCATCTTCATCATCCCCGACTTCTGACTTCTGACTTCACCTCAAACTCAATCGCTCAACTCAAGCACACCGACTTCTTACTCCTGACTTCATTCCTCAACCCTGCACCCGACTTCATTCAAACTCAATCACTCATCTTCAACTCGAGCAAGGTTACATTGAAGCAGTTTTTGTAACTTCAGCAAACATAATCATCAGGCTGCATAATACAAGGTAACTCGCTAATACTCGATTGTTGTATTGAAAAACTAGGTTTAGTTTACATTTTTATCTGATTTCATTAATTTTTTCGTTAATTATTGATTGATTAACTTTGCTGTGTTTGTGCCCTATAATTAATTGGTTTCACTAAAGACTATTGCAGTATCTGGGTTTAATTGAATACAACTGCAGACGAAAATATTTCGAATGTTACTTTAATGCTCATACGCTCTTACTGTAATAAACTTGATGTGTTACTGTAAGAGGTCGCTTAGTTATAGTGTTACATGTATGGTGTTATTTCAAAGACGACCATGTATTACTGTAATGCAGAAGACGTGTTACTCTAACTCTCATCTTCGTGCTACTTTGAATCCTTGTATACTGGTACACTTGATTATGTAGATTTGTTACTCTAATTCGCTTCTTATGTTACTCTAACACTTTCTTTGTGTTACTTTAACGCTTACCAGTTGTGCTTGCATTTTATGGTGTTAATGTAACACTTATGGTGTTACTTTAAAGAATTTATTGTGTTACTGTAATCCAGAAGACGTGTTACTGTAATTTATTACTCTTTTTTCTATATTTATGTTACTTTAACGCGTATCAGCTGTTCGTTTACTTTACATACAAGGTTATTGTACATACCAGCTACTTGTTACAATAGTTGTACATAATTATTGTACTTTTCAGATGGCAAAAGGAGGAGACAAATCCAGAAACACTCGTGCCACAGATGGCAAAAGGAAGAGACCAAGCAAGGGGCAGGTTAGTTGCAGGCATGTTAGCCTTAGCATTGTTGATGTTTTCCTCTTACCCTGGTGCATACTAAGCCCTAATAATAGTTGAACATACTAATTATTCTCATGCTTGTCCATTTTCAGGAGGAAAAAGAAGGGGAGGAAGGAGCCGTTGATAAGAAGATTCAGTTCAGGTGTAGACCACAGATGCTAGTGGAATTAATGTCCAAATTTAATGATAGGCAGTGGGAGGCTGTAACAAGCATCGGTTTTGGCGGCCTACTACAAATGCGACTTAAAAGTTTCCTCGGTAAGTATGCACCTGACTTCATGAAGCTTTTCGCGGATGACACTCTGATTTTCAGACTACCAACGAAAAGCGATCAATTCTTGGTAACGAAGCATGATGTTCACGAATGCTTCCTCCTGCCCTACGGTCCGAACCCAGTTGACCTGCTCCCAATGGGTCGGTCGAAGAAAGCACTGGCGGAGGATGTTCTCAGTCTAAAACAAGCATGGAGGGACCGGTTCCAAATTTCTACTAGAAGCGACACCATTTCTGACTCTGTTGTTGGAAGAACTACAGAAGGACGTTCACGGTGGGGACGACTTTTGCAGGATGTTTGTTCTGTACAGCATGTCTATTTTTCTTAATCCAACGTCGAATTACGTTGTTGATCTGAGTCTGCTGTGGTGCGTGGAGAATGTAGAGCAGATCAGAAACTATGATTGGTGCACGCTTGTATTGGATGGGCTTGCTGCAGCCCGTCAAGACTCCGTTCTTCGGAAACCGACATACCTGCTCGGTTGTCTGCCATTTTTTATGATCACATACTTTCAGCGTTTCCAATACCGTGATCATCGTTGCCCGCACGATCTACCACTGATTAAGCATTGGGATCGCGAGCGGATGCTAGATAGGTTATTTGGTGAATTTGTTGGGGGTGGGCTTGGTCGTCTTACCAAGTCAAAGATGAAATACCCCCGTTGTCTACTTGATGAGACGGTGGATGAGGAGGTGGTGGATGACGTGGAGCCGCTGAGGTAACGAATTTCCGGCTGACCGATGCCCCAACATCATCCGCATACAAAGCTGCGAAGTCCATAAACATTGAGCTAGCAGATGGCGTCGAGGATGACGTTGATCTGAAAGCTAAGGCAGTTGACGTAACTAATAAAAAATCTTTTTGTTACTGTAGTTGCCTAATTATGTTACTTTAACTTTCAACTCCTGTTACTCTAATGCGCATCATGTGTTACTTTAAGGAATTCAGTTACTTTTAAAGCTTGAAGATGTGTTATTTTAAGCGTGAAGATGTGTTACTTTAACGCTTATCATGTGTTACTCTAATAGCAAATTTGTGTTACTTTAATACGAATCATAAGTTACAGCCTCCAGATTAACACTGTTTTGTACTTTTTATGATGCAGGAGGTACATTAGTTGTACCTCATGATGGCAAGGAATGCAGTTGCCTTCCATGACTGGTGGATCTCAGCCGCTTCCAAATTGAGAAGAGTAACATCCGGGAAGCCACTGCACGATGACCCGACTCCTTCGCAGGCATCGCAAGAATTCTGGAGTGGGGAGGAGCTCCACCGGACTGTCGATGAAGTTTGCAGAGGTATAATGGTCCTTTTCCATTACCTTTAGGGCTATCACCTTTAATCCACGTATAATGGTCCTTTTCCATTATACGCAGTGTTTCTTTTCCAGAGGTATGATGGTCCTTTTCGGATCTGCAACTTCGTAATGGTGAACACGAAATGGAATTTTGTCTCATATTTGAGGGAAACACAAACAAATCATTGAACAAGAAGAACAAAAAAGTGAAATCGTACAAACCATAATTGGGTCTACAAAGCGAAGTTAAAGACGAAATATAAATTCGTCAACTCCTGACAATAATCCCAGGAGGACAGCACAACACAGAAGCAGTAGCTACAATAGAAAAACACACAGAGAAAATCAGCAGACAACAGAAAGCGACAAACAGCAGGAAGAAAAGAAAACAAACAATTATCCTAAGCATCGATACTCCCCAAGACACGCCCACTATCGCACCACATTAGGCCCAGTAAAATGAGCTGTTTTAATGTTCCCATGACCTCATTGTAATGGCATTCCTGCAGGGCATCCGCGGCAGCAATACCAAAACCCTTTTGCGATATAGGGACCATGTCATAATCATTTTTTTCCCCACGTAATCGCGGTCCGCCCTCATGCCGACCCATAGATATGGCCCGTCAGTAGGGCTGGTCTGGCTTGTAAACTGATCCTTTCCTCTCCCCTTCGTCTGAAAGACTTACTCGACTTTAAAGGCACTAATATAATGAGCACTCCCCCTATGAAAGTGCACTACGGCTGCTTTCTGAAAAACAGGCCCGGGGCCTTTCGACACTGCCTCAACCTTTGAGACCGGGTATCCCAGGCAAAGCAGGCAATCCCTTAGTAGGGCAGGACTCCTACTTGTCACGACTCCTTTGTCGACGTTGTATGGCATGTTTTCAATGATGCACTGGGGAGGATAAAGGTATTCCGTTAATGGGTCACTGCAGGCTACATTCATCCCTATTTTTTTGTTTTTCTAGCATTCCCTGCCTCCTTCTCCTCTACATCGTTCTTCCTAGACATCAAGTCCTTCCCTTTATCTATAGCTTTGGTGTTTGAACTGCTCATTTTGCTCAGTGTTTGGGATACTTGTTCTCAAATAACTTACTGATTTGGGTTGTTCGTTCCGTGGTTTGTTTTCGACTGGTTCTAAAATGACTTCCTTCTAATCTATTTATAGAGGTGTCATAAAATTTGTGACATTGATTGCTCAATAGCTGAAGAAGTGACAATACATGGCATTGAAAGAGGTAAGCATGCAAATGTTCCGTAAGTTTGAAGATTCTATCTTTGAAATGACTACACAATTTTTCATGAGTTCCAAGGAGACATATTCTGAATGAAGCACGCTGACCTAGCGAGCAGTGCGTGAGTGGTTCTTGATAAGTGTAGTTTGTAGTGCCTTTTTCACTATGTTTTGGTCCCATTTCCTTGTGGAATCGCTCCTTGGGAGTGATTTGTGGGCTTCTTATGATTCCTTTAGTTCGTTTCAGGTTCCCGAGACCGATTTGGGAGAGTTGGAGCGATTCCGACTCGATACATACACATTTTGGAGCCAACGGAGTAAAGGAACGATGACTCGATGCCTTGGAATCGACCCCTAGACCTTGGGACCCAATCCCGAGCCTCCGAGACCCGATCCCGAGTCCCGAGAGTCGACGAGAAACCCATGGGAAGCAAGGAGAGACCAAAAGGAGCTTAAAGGAGGCCTACAAGACTCATCCCTACCAGGAATGGCCTCATCCCGTTCGGGATGAGGTGCGCTAAAGAGGAGGCCACTGTGGGTCCGTCCCGGTCGGGACCAACCCGTCCCGATCGGGATGACACCCCGTCCCGGTCGGGACCGACCCGTCCCGGTCGGGATCAAGCACCTGCAGTCGCGCATCATTTATTCCTTCTCCTTCATTCTTGTACCCATATATATACTTCCCTCTTGTATTGTTAACACATCTTATCATACCCTAGACTAATTTAAGCCTCCATTAAACATTAAAACCCTAGATTAGTATTCCTCACATTAGTTTTAATCTCTCTTTAACCTTTAGTTAATCATTGTAATTAGTTCTTGTATTAAGAAGTTCTTGAAGAATTCTCCAAGCTTGACATCCTTGGGGTTTATTTAGGGTTCTTATTTATACAAGATTGCACCTTTTCATCTTCTTAGTGTTGGTATAATCTTCCTTTCTCTTGTTTATTGTTATTTAATCTAGTTTCAATCTTTCTCTATTGTTCTTGATATTGTTCTTGTTATTCATAATGGATGTTTGTTTTGTGATATTGATTTCTCTTGTTATTGTTGGTTTTCTCTTCATAATGAGTGAGTAGTTTTCTTTGTGGGGTTAGTAGGAGGATTAGTGGTAGATTATGGATGATTAGGGTTGATAAAGGTAAAAGGGTGAATCTTTGTTGTTAGTCACATTGTGGGCACTCCATGTGTTTGTTGATATGCTTGTGTGAGTAGTAGTGACCATGCTCCCCATACTTGTGTTCATCTTCTCATTGTTTGTCTATCTTGTGGTCATGTTGAGAATAGTCTTAGTCGCGAGAGCGCGGACTAGGGTCTACGTAGCGAGAGCCCGGACCCACCTTGACATCGGTCTACATAGCGAGAGCCCGGACCGACTCTAGCAACTAGGAGACACCTATACCCTTGATCACCCCAATTACCCATCTACTCCTATTAATCCGACCTACCCCACTTCCTTTCATATTTGAGTTCAACTTATTAGTTAGCCATCGTTTATTCTAGTTTACTTATTAGTTCGATCATTAGAATTGTTTAGCATTGTTTTAGCCTAGTTCATCCTTTGATTAGTCATACTTCTTCCTCCACCATAGTTTTCCATTTATCGTTTCTTTGTGTTTGTTTGGTGATTTAGCCTAGTTTTAGGTGAGCCTAGTCTAGACTTTACCTTACCGTCCTCTTGGATACGATCCCGACTTACCCTAGCTACCCACTAGGTTAGTTAGTTGTTTATTGTTGGTTAGGACCCACGACAAATCCCTACCATCAGTTCTTTTCATTTATGTGCACCTACTATTAAGCAAAACACAAGTGCATGGAAATTTCAAGTTTGTGGACATCATTTATAGGAACAAGAGCATATGTTGCGCATAATAATAGGGATACAATAAAGATCAATGGAAGTACGGGGGCGATGCATAAGACATACCGTGTATACTGTACAAATTCGTTAGAGAACACCTAATCTAAACTCCGGCACCACTGTTCGGCAGGATGGTGCTGTAATGGAGGGCTTCACCTTTTTTGGGATGGAGGGTCTAGGAGCGGGAAGAGTGAACTGTGTGTCTGTCTTTGGTCAATCTGGTCATGGTGGCTTTTGGTGGGTAGGTATGACTTTAATGAAGGATTAGGTGGGTGCTGGCATAATTACTCTTTCTTTATTTTTGGGTTGCGGTAAGGGGTTCTTTCGATTCACTTCTGATTGTTTCTGCGGCGAAGTATTTGGCTTGGTGCAATATTACCTAAGCGTACAGTATGGAAAGTTCAGTCTGACTGTACTTTTGTTTAGCGGTAAGTGTCCATTGATCTAATATATGTTTATCTTTTGTTGCTGCATACCCTAACTACATCATAGTTTTATTACCGCGCGTGATGCGCGTGTATGGTTAGCTACGATTTTTGTAGGTGTTTTGATGAAGCATGGTGTTATCTTTGGTCGTAGGATTGTCAGCGTAATTTTAGGTGTTGTCCGAGATTGTGCGGGAGAAGTTGAGTGCACAAGTTTAATGGCTTCATTGTCTGTAGATTATCAATACATCTCAAAAGCGGACGTTTGGTCTCATAATTATATCACCAATCTACAAGTGCCTTGTGAACTTCCGCGTTCAATTGCAGTAGGAGTAGAAGAGCGCGAAAATAACAGAATACAGTGGTTTGATAATCTTACATCCTGCCCATTTCTTTGAACTGGAGCACTCGGCCAAGAGTGGTTACTTATGCTATCATTGAAGTTTCGGAAATGCTTCACCCCTAATCCTGCCTTTCATCCCCCTTACTTTGACAAATGTAGTTAGAACATTTGTTTGTAATGAACATTCCTACAGATGATTTTTCCTTCTCCTTTCCATGCCAGTTCTGTGAGTTCCAAAGCCCTTATTCTGCAGCTGTCTAGAATAGGAGTGACAGCTTTTCCTAGAGCTGTAATTTTATAGATTCCATGGCGCAGCGTATAGGACGGAGTGTATATTAGTACAGTCTGAGATATAGTGGTACAAATACATAAAGTCATACAACCTTATCTTACATACATAGTGTTACTTATAATTTAGATTCGATAAAAGTGGACATGACAAAATGGACTCGATTTTGATTGTAGTCAAAAATAATTGAACCACAGTGCTAGACTTGTCGAACGGGTCGGTCGGTCGGGTTTCGGGTTCGGTCATTTCGGGTTCAGGTAAAATACGAGTCGGGTGTATTTCGGGTTTGGCAAATACGGGTTTTATACGGGTCGAGTTTATACGGGTTTCAGGTCGGTTTCAGGTCAAATACGGGTTATTAACGCACTTTGAAAACATTAATTTTCTTTTACTTTTTTTTTTATCATAAATACAATTTTATTTTTAATATTCTTAACCATCTCATTTAACATATGATATTAGTGAGAATAAACATGTTTTATTTAATACACCTTTTAATATACATTGATATTTTATTTTCTATAGGAAGTACGGATATATATGACAAACTTTGAGCCAACCTGTCCCTTTTTTTGCTCAATATAATTATCATAAGATAAAAATACGATTTTAAAGATATATATAAATACTATTTCTTAAAATTTTGATATAAAAAAATATTTCTTAGTTTTTTGAGAAACTTTAGTGTATAATAGTAATATTTTTTTAATCTATCTATTTTTCGGGTGGGTAACGGGTTCGGGCAGGTTTTGACCCAAAATATTCGGGCTATTATCAGGTCGAGTCACTTTCAGGTTTCGGTTATTTCTGGGCGGGTTTTTTCGGGCGATTTCGGTTTGGATTTTCGGGTCGGGTCAGTTTTTGATAGGTCTACATAGTGCTATATCACACCCAAATTTTGAACGAGCCTGTCTTGAGTCAACAATATTACTTAACCTGCTCCTGACCGGCACAAAAGTTTCACATTGCTAGACTGAAATTGTCATACACCCGTAAGTTCGTAATCTGGCTTAGTTTAAAAAACAACTACTTCTTAGAAGTTTTGGATTACAGAAAACCAGTCGGGAGTATATCATTGACGTGGATCTGCAGACCAGTACTCACCTCTTCATTACATAGTATGGAAGACATTTTTTTTGTGACTCCTAAGAGTAGGTTTCATTCGTCAATGTCGGACATTGGCTCGTCTAGGTATAAGGATAATATTGCATCTAATATGATGTCGAACTCGTTGTCATCGTCTTCATATGCTGCGGCGGTCGCATCTGTTTTAATGTCCGTTCGGACGAACTGATACTGTATTTCCTCCAGCAGATATTTGTTGTCTTTTCGTGTTGCAGCCCACAGTCGTATGCCTCCAAAGGAGTCAGTGTTGTCATGGATGGCTTCCTTCCCATAGCCATGCCCTTCAAGCAGGCTTTCAAGCTTAAAAGCATGCCAAGACTTGTCCACGCCTTCTTCAAACTCCAGAACAATAGCTTTATGAACAGAGGTTCCTTGCTGCCTACTCACGGGTTCTAAGCGCGTAACTGGATAGCCACGACTCCTTAGCTTGTCTTTGAGAATCGCGTGGCACTGTGTCGCCGAATGGGTGGCGTGTATTTGGTACGGCATGTCATCGACAATACACCTTGCAGGATATGCATATTCAGCAACAAAACCTTCGGTATCATGTAGATCTTCCATTTGTTTGTTGGTCTGCGCCATAGAAACGCACAAAGTAGTTCATTAGTTTCTCTGATCCTCAAATGTCAATTCGAAAGAAGTCCTACTCCATCACTCAAACAAACCAAGCACACATGAACTCAAAGATAGGCACCCAAACAAACTCGGTACACAACAGTAGTTCACTTCAACCAATCACAATCGATAAAGTCCATTAATAAACGCGACGCAACGACACCAAACGAATGGAAACAATTGAGCTACAATCGATGCAAATAGCTCACAACCGAGACCTGGAAACCCAAACCAAAAAACCAGAAGCGACAAGCAAACGGAGACAATCGATAGAGTCCGTTCATAAACGCGACGGTACGACAACAAACAAATGGAGACCATCAAGCTACAATCGAAGCGAACAATTTATAACTGAGACAGAACTCCTGCTCCATCAGTCAAACAAACCAAGCTCCATTTATGCGTACATCACATGCCAAACACTGCTCTACCGTTCTCTCCACTGCACAGAAACAAAATGAATCGAAGAGAATCGAATTAGAACATACATTGAGCGGATTCACGAAGTTCACAAGCCTAAGATCGAAAGCCCGGCTAAGAACCCTAAGTTTTAGATCAGATTCAATAGAAGTTTACAAGCATAAGATGGGTAATCAAACTATAGCTAGAGGACAGGTTCAAAACTATCAATTCAATCAAGGTTTGCCTGTAATCAGGTATCAAGTGTAATCAACAAAAACAGATATCAAGTGTAATCATATGATTGAAAGACATAGAAATACCTATGAAAATCAATCAAATGAAACCCAGGAAAAGAACAGTACTCTCTAACCTGATTCTTGAGGTTTACGAGCATAACATCGAAAAAACTTGTCCCTTGTTAACCCGATTCTTGACCCAACTAAAGCTGAAGGGAAAAAAATTAGGGACGCAGGGAAAAAAATAATGAAGAGAAGATTGATGGTGAAAATTAGGGACGAAGGAGTTGATGGTGAAATTAGACCGTAAAATGCACTGGTTGCTCTTCCAAATGCAGATTCAATCTGAATAATTCACACAATTAGGAAGGCTCTGAAACCCCAAACCATAATCGACTCGAAATGGTACGGATGAAAGCATTCATTGACAACTCCACAATCTCAGGCTCCTCTTTTCCCTCTTTATCCTCCTTTTTCTTCTGCTGATTGGTTATATCTAACATCCACTCACATTATATACTCAACCAAAATTAGATGAATCCCACCCTACAGGAAAAGATTCGTGGGTATCTTTCCACCAAGTGCATCACTTTTTTGTCCATTAACCCACAACGACTGAATTCCAGACCCATAAAAACTTCCTGGAACTCACCTTCCAAACTATTGAATGACAAATGCAAGTTAAGCAAACCCAGAAACGAATCCGGCCCGAAAAAATCAGGGATTTTCCCAATAATATTAGCAGAATTAGCAGAACAACTCCTAAAAGTAGAAGCATCTTTCAAAGATTCAGGGACTTCCCAACCATCAAAGGGATTATTATCCATATTAACATATTAAAGTGAAGATAAGGCAGTAAAGAAATTAGCAGGATTTGAACCAAATTCACTGCAAATTCCAATTCGAAACCTGCAAACCCTCCCTAAAATCACCAAAAATTGAGCTCATCGAAAACACAGAAATCGAACTCACCAAACAGCTAGCCACAAAGAGCTAGCCAGTCACAACCACCAAAAAAGTCCGTTCATAGACGCGACACTACAACACCAAACAACTCCACCGAAAAAGTCCGTTCATAAACGCAACACTATGACACCAAACAGCTGGCCATTCACAAACACCGAAAAAGTCCGTTCATAAACGCGACAGTGCGAAACCAAACAGCTGGCTACCACAACCTAGCGATCCAAACTCATCGAAAACACAGAAATCGAACTCACCAAACAGCTAGCCACAAACAGCTAGCCATTCACAACCACCGAAAAAGTTCGTTCATAAACGCGACACCACGACACCAAACAACTCCACCGAAAAAGTCCGTTCATAAACGCGACACTACGACACCAAACAACTGGCTACCACAACCTAGCAATCCGAACTCATCGAAAGCCACATTCTTAGAAAGGAAGAGGAACATAAACTGAAAAACATTATGAAACAGGAATGTGGGGTAAAATATCCGCAAACTCACCAGAAATCCCACCAATAATACCACCAAACTCTCCAGAAATCCCCAAACTCACAGAAATCGAAAACCATCGAAGATTACAAACAAATAAACCCGCGAAAACCCCAAACATTATGAAACAGGAATGTAGGGTAAAACATCGCCAAACTCACCATAAATCCCACCAATAATACCACCAAACTCTCCAGAAATCTCCAAACTCATCAGAAATCGAAAACCATCGAAGATTACAAACAAATAAACCCGCAGAAACCCCCCCCAGACCCAGCAAAAATCGAAAAGGGGCAAAATTAGGAACAACCAAACCTAAAAAAATCCCCCCAAACTGAAGAAACAAACCCGCACAAACCCCCCAGACCCAGCAGAAATCAAAAAGGGGCAAAAATCAAGAACAACCGAACCAAAAAACAATCCCCTAAACTGATTACAAAGGAAGCGGACTCATCAGAAATCAAAAGGAACGCAGAAGAGGAACGTAGGAGAGAAGGGAGGAAGAAGAGCCACAGGAGCGAGGAACACAGGAAGAAGGAACAGAGAAGGAAGAAGCAGGGGAGGAAGAGCCGAAGAAGCAGCAGGGGAGGAAGAAGCAGGTGAAGCAGAGCGCGGCACGTGAGGAGCACGAGAGTTACTGTTCTACTGTAGCAATTGTTTCATAGTTTCCAAACTTCATGCATTTAAGAGGTTTATAGATAGATATATATTCACATCGAACTCAGTTTAAATTGTCCTAAAAACTTTTATATATGTATATTAAACTTAATAATTCTGATGTATATAACTTATTGTATATTTATATGTATAATAATTCTATACTTATATAGTCACACGTTTTTTGGGTCTATAAAACTTGAGGATCTCACGTCTATATCAATTCGTTAAATCAACTTTCATTAATGAAACCAACAAAAAATGGGTCCATGTTACTTTTCTATCCTCCTGGTTTCGTCTCTGACGCTAACCACACGTATTTTAAGCCAACCGTCTTGATAACCACGAATGTTTTAACCTTCGCTGTTTTAATTTTAAATTAAAAAGACATGAATTGTACGTATAAATCATGGAATATTAAAAAAATGTAAAACAACCATGCATCAAAATGTGAGGACATCACGTTTTTTGGATCCACAAAACGTGAGAATCTCACGTTTTTGGGATCTGAAAAACGTGGGTTCCTCACGTTTTCCGGATCCCAAAAACGTGATTTTCTCACGTTTTTCAGATCCCAAGAACGCGATATTCTAACATTTTCAAACCCAAATCCAACGTTTCGTATTTTTTTGGGGATTTTAATTATTCCCGACGTTAATTCTTCCTACAATCCGTTAATTAATCTCTAATCAAGCCGCAGTCAACAAATCAAACTACTTAATCCAACGTCCTAAGTCGTAAAACTACGGGGAAACATAACTAGCACCCTAATCAATTAAAATGATAATGAGATATAAAAAAATAACTTATTTGATTGGAACGATATGGTCGATTTCTTGAAAAGCGGTTTAAATGAATTGCGAAGTACGAGAAGGTTTAAATAGAAAACTCTAAATAAGATTCCGGGGGTTTATGGGGAAACGTGTCCCAAAATCCGTTAAATTATAAAAAATAGGACAAATTAATACTCGGAAACGAGAAAATTACATTTATATATAAAATCAATTAATTAATAAGTATTAGAGAAGGGCAATACGATCTCGGGGTTTACGGGGAAACGTGTCACAAAAACCGTTAAATTACAAAAATCGTGACAAATTAATATTCGAAAAATAAAATTAGATTTATATACAAAACCAAATTATATTAACGATTATTAAAAAAAAGATAATACGGTACGTATAAAGCGTCGACGATCCAACTAAACGCCGACGACCCAAACGAAAAGTATCCATTACTCCCTCTCTCTTTCAATTACAAACTCCCACCCACGTCCACCTTCAACGCCCAATTGAACGGAATTGATGGGGGCAGATTATTACAACATCCTGAAGGTGAACCGGAACGCGACCGAAGACGACCTCCGTAAGTCGTACCGGCGGCTGGCGATGATCTGGCACCCGGACAGGAACCCCAATAACAAGAGTGAATCCGAATCCAAATTCAAGCAGATCTCGGAAGCGTACGACGTCCTAACCGACCCCCAGAAGCGCCAGATCTACGACCTCTACGGCGAGGAGGCCCTCAAGTCCGGCCAGGTCCCCCCGCCTCCATCCGCCTCCCACGGCGGCTCCAGCGCCCGCACACGCACGCGCCGCCAGGGCCCCCCCACCTCCTTCCGTTTCAACCCTAGGGACGCCGATGACATCTACTCTGAGCTCTTCGGTGACGCCGAAACCAGCACCAGCACCAGCAATGCTACTGCCCGCTCTTCCGATGGTACCGCCTTGAGGAAGGCCCCGCCCGTCGAGAATACCTTGTTGTGTAGTTTGGAGGATTTGTTCAAGGGTGCTAAGAAGAAGATGAAGATTTCTAGGACTATCACTGATTCTTTCGGGTTGGTATCTTCTTTCTTCTCCCCTTTTGTTTTCCACGACTAACTGCCCTTTTCTTTGGAATAAAAAATAATTAACTTAATGAATATTGCCAACAACTGGTGCTGTTTCTGAAGGGAGAATGTTTCATGGTGTGTAATAGGGTGCTTTGATTCCGCGTGCTAATCCATTGACAACCCTTTAGTTTAGATTAAGTGATTTGGAGATGAAGAAATCTTTTACTATCATGTTGGATTTTGAGGGATTTGGAGTCGCAGGATTTCGACATCATCTTCATTTGCACTCTCCTCCTCCTCATTGTGCATTGAGACAAGAGACTGAAGGTGGATGTATGAATGTATGATGGATAAAAGGTGTTAGTAATGCAAAAGAGAGTGTTTAAAGTTGCACAAGCAATAGTAGAATCATATACTACCTTTCAAGTGTAATTTAGTCTATTGAACGAATTTCGTTAGGTGCATGAGTAATAGTAATACACACTCTTTAAGTGCTCTAAAAGCGACCCCCCTACAAATAATTCTAGAGAAAATGGTAGAGTTTTGCTATTAATGGATTAAATATTGTTCATTGCTAGAAAAGGAGAGTGAATAAATGGAGAGCAAAACAATTGTTTTCTTTTTAAACTATTGCACCCTTGACTACCCGATTTCATTGCCCCCGGAAGAACATCTTTACCATGTGAGCAACTTTTTTTTTTCTCGATGTTGGCCATCACGAGCTCACCACTCTCTATTTCCATCATCCACTAATCTAGGTAGTTTCCTTCCACTTTTTTTTCCTCCCTAAGCCTTTGACCCATTCGGCCTCTTCGTCTTCTCCAAATTGAGATCCTTTTCCTCTCCAAAAATACGACTTAACCTCAGGTTTTTAATGGATCAAAAGTCAATTTTGAATACCAATGCATGTTCTGTGGCCTTTGGGAGTCTTGCGTTGCTGATGATAGTTCAAATTGGCCCCGGGTCGAGGTTGGTGGTGGTAGCTAGTGTTTGTGGTTTGGGTAATTAATTTAGCTAAGTATGTTTGGGGTTAACCTAGTTCATTTAAGAAGTCTCGTGGATCAACTCTCATATCTTTAAAACCCATGTGGAATGCACGGTAAAAGGAGTAATATTTTTAGTACTTTGTACGCAGGGGACCAGGAATGAGATGTATCTGGGCTGTATTCGAAAACTATTAAAACATATTGTTAGTAGAGCCGACAAACAATGATATAAACCTACGCAAAATTATGGGTTGGGTCGGGTTAATACTTGATGGCTCATTTAATTATGTAAGTGGGACGATATGAACATGATACAAGATTTAAATGTGCCGGGTTTGGATTATTTGGATTTTTTTACCAGTTTATACTTGACACGACCTTTATTTTGGTCTAATTATCAATTAAAATGGTCATGTATAATATAGATAATCGAGATATGGATAATATTAATCAATCATGATGAGAAAAGTCTTAAAGAGTGATACGTAAAAATATTGATTATTTTTATAACAATTAAATTTTGCGTAATATTGATAAATATTACATTCAATAATTATTATTCTCTCCCATCCATTCAATCCTTGACATGGGGGTTTCACAAGTTTTAAGAAAAGTGGTAAAAGTAAGGGTATTATTGATAAATCAAATGGTTTTATGGGTCCACCAAACTTAAAGTAAGGAAAAAGTAGTGACATTTTGTGTAAATAGAGTAAGGATATAAGGATGATAAGGTAAAGTGTTTTGCCAAAAAGGGAATGTAAAGAATTGATTGGATTGTCCATTTATAGTAAGTGTAAAGAATTGAATGGATGGAAGGGAGTAAGTAATTAATCGGCTTGAAGAAAGAACATACTCCATATATAATTTGGAAAAAATGAAAGTAAAGAGAAACATAAAGCAAACCAATGCCTGACCACGAAAATATAAAATCAAAAATAAAAAAAAAGTAACAGCACAAGAATCGAACCCTGGCACAATGGACAACAATAGTTCACAGGAGAACTCTACAACCAACTAAGATACTACAGAGGCTCAATGCACTCATTTACTATTTAACCTAATTCTACTTGGGCTACAGCCCGAGTAGCCCAAGGCTAGGTCCATCCCTTTTTGTACGGAGTATATATTTTTTTGGTTATAACACATGTTTTTGGGGTTTTTTGGCGGTCAATTAGGTGTGTGTTCTGATATTATGATTATAAAAGTGCAAGGTACTATATAAAAAAGCTAAAAACACGGGGTATCATGTAGAAAATCCCTTATTATAATTTTTCGATGAAATTCCCATCATTTTATCATAATTATGACGAATTATTGCTTTTATTTTCATATAATAAAATTCGATCACCTTATAATAATTTTTCGATGTGGGTTAATTTTACTTAATTAAGTTTATGGTTTTAAAAGTTCTTTTTAAGACTCAAAAGAGTTTGTTTTTAATCTAAGGTAAGGACGGGAGATTACTCGTATTTATATAATAAAATTTGCACCTTATTATAATTTTTGGACGAATGATTACTCTTATTTATATAATAGAATTTATTCATCTTATCATAATTTTTTGATGTTAGATAATCTTACCTAAGTTTATTGTCTTAAGTACTTTTTAAGGACTCAAAAGTCTTATTTTTTATATATAAGAACGAATGATTAATCTTCTTATTTATAATATAAAATTACATCACCTATTCATAACTTTTCGATGTAGAATAATTTTGTACTCAAGTTTATAGTTTTAAAAGTTTTTTTTAAGTAGACTCAAAAGATTTTTGGTTGATTTCTAAGGACGAATGATCACTCCTATTCATAATAGTCTTCTGAGCTTTTTTTAAGAATCAAAAAATTGTTCGTTGAAATCTAAGAACAAATTATTATTCTTATTTATACTCCGTAATATAATAAAATTTCATCACCTCATCATAATTTTTGATGTGGATAATTTTACTTGACTTTATAGTCTTAGAAGCATAGTTCGTATTATTATTGTTAAATATCCCAAAAAATTATTGTTTGGGTAGTTATGAAAAACCTAGAACCTAATATAAGCATTAGTTGTGAGCTGTGAATAAAGTAGGACCCAATAAGACAAGAAAACCATTACTGAGCTATGAAAAAGATAAAGCTTAATAAGACTGCAAATTAACAAAAAGTACCACTTTAACCACAAACATTTCATTGAGCTATGAAAAAATTACGGTAAACAAGCATCTTTTAATTTACTTCATTACCCTTTTCATTCATATTATCATTGAAATCTATAGAATTAATTAATAAAGAAATGGCTAAATTTTTTGAGACTTTATACTGTAAATCACTTTTAGAAGGATAGTTTCAGAAAAATAATTTTGATAGTGCTAATTTTAGAACATACTAGTATTATGGTGGTAGTGGGATAAGCTTTTATACAAGTATGATGCTGTAAGGTTACACTTATCTTGGATCGAGTGTTGGTGTTTTTTTGGATGATTCATTTAGCAAGAGTCTAGTTTGGAGTCTTTTGACTTCCAGGGTTCTATCATGAAAGTTTCTGCTTGGGTTTCTTGTCAACCATTGTTGCTGTATTCCGAATTTATAGTCTGATGCATAAGAAGGTGCAGAAATCTGGCAATCAATTATCCTACTATGTGTACTAGGAAAAGAGAGTGATGGTTGTGGATTTGTGGTTATAACACGAGATTCACATTATTGATACTGTCACAATTCTATACTGCTAGCTTATATACACACCTCTGTTTTGGTCATTAGTTTATCTTTACTCTTGGCACAAAGACGAAGATAGTTGAGGGGACTATTTGTGGTTCTTGCTATTGATGACAAATGGACCATAATGCTTACAGGTGATCAACTTACCACCAAAATCATCCCACTTTAGAAAGGTAAACAGATGAACGCGACACTAAAAAATGGAAAAGGTAAACGAATGACCGGGAGGGAGCATGTCCTTTTATTGAGAGCTCGAGGCCTTCAACTCATTATTTTTTATTGTTATATTTTGGCCACATAGCATAGAGATGACTTTTAATTCTGCTTCCATTCCAGTCACTCTTTAATTTTATTGTTCTATAATCTTTCTTCAACTGATTATTGTTAGATCATCCGTCTCTCACTGACCCTCTCTCCTGTCCCTTTTTTCTACCCATTTGTGTGTTGTATTATGACTGCCACTGTCATTCTGCTACCTCTTCTCTTTCTTATTAGCTATGTGCCATTTTCAGTGTTGAGTATTTATTTAGCAGTTGGGTAGCATTTAGTTGGTGTTGCTATTCATTAGAATGTTCTGCCAAGTAGATTATATCAAAACTCTGCTGCCTCTTCTCTTTCTTATTAGCAATGTGCCATTTTCAGTGTTGAGTATTTATTTAGCAGTTGGGTAGCATTTAGTTGGTGTCGCTATTCATAAGAATTTCCTGCCAAGTAGATTATATCAAAATTCTGCTACCTCTTCTCTTTCTTATTAGCAATGTGCCATTTCCAGTGTTGAGTATTTATTTAGCAGTTGGTAGCATGTAGTTGGTGTTGCTGTTCATAAGATTGTCCTGCCAAGTAGATTATATCAAAATTCATGTCATTTTGTCTGCTAAAAATTTGGCGTCTTCCATTATGTTAAACATATTTCTACTATTGCTCTTTTTATTACTGTTTGCTTTATGTAAAAGTGATATTATATTGTTTAAAATGACTGTCATTCACTGCAGTAAGCTTCGAACGGTAGAGGAAATACTGATTATTGAGATTAAGCCGGGCTGGAAAAAGGGCACAAAGGTCACTTTTCCCGAGAAGGGTAACCAGGAGCCTGGTGTTATCCCATCAGACCTTATCTTTGTCATAGATGAAAAACCCCACACAATCTTTAAGCGGTATGGAAATGACTTGTTGGTGGAACAAGAGATAACCCTTTTGGAATCCCTAACTGGGAAGAAGCTTGAACTGACAACCCTCGAGGGAAAAAATCTGATCGTACCTGTAAATGATATGATCAAACCAGGTGACGAATTAGTTGTTCCTGATCAAGGGATGCCAATTTCAAAAGCACCTCACAGGAAAGGAGACTTGCGAATTAAATTTGATGTCAAATACCCAACACTGCTTACTGAAGAACAAAAGGCTGATCTACGTAGAGTGTTGGGTGGAATTTCGTGAAGGTTATCCCAATTTTCCGAATATTGCTGTTGCTAATTTGCCACTGCATGTAAATACTGAATTGATGCAAGTTGTGAATACTACTAGGCTACTAGCATGAAGGTGACGACGCAAGTAGTAGGATTTCCGCCAAGAGAATAGGTTTAGCAGCTTCTAATCACGAAGGTGGTTTGGTGTCTAACTTGAAGTCTTGAACAGTTGGGATTAGGGTTAATTCTTTCTTCTACCACTATTTTGTGCATTTGTGTTTTGCACTAGTTTGTCTTCCTCGTCTCATTGTCGAGATAGAGTTCTTGATACCATGGATATATATTCCAGTTGGGTATGATTAATGATATTGTTTTATAGCTTAGGACAATAACCTGCTGCTGTGATTATATTCGTTGTCGTGGATGCAAAATGCTCGTAGTCTGAGTTTTTTCGGTTCAGGACTTGACACTTCCGTGTCATGTACTCATGTGGGATGATTAATGACCTTATGATTTCATTTATTTATTTTGGCTTTGCTCGTGTTGGTTGTCTTAAAGTGGTTTTGGTAGGATTACTATTAAGTTTTATCCTGACTAGAAGACCATGATGTATGTAAAGCTAGGTTGCACTGATACGGACACGGACACGGGATATGGCGTTCAGATTTTTTCAAGACTCGGGGACACGGCAAAAAAAGACAATATGTATATCGAAATAAAAAGAATTTTAAGCTCTTTATAATGAACATTCAAATTTTGGTCACTTATAAGGCCACAAAGGAAGAAGTAATGAACTAATACATCACTGTCGATTGTCGCAGAGGAGGATCGGTCAGTGTCGCCATTGGCATTGGAGTTGGGGTCGGCGTTGGTGTCGGGTTCAGGTGAAAAGGGTTGTTGAAACTTGAACGAAGGTAATAAGGGGATGGTTGGTGGCGGATGTGTTTGAAAGGAGGAGAGTTTTGTTTTTTTTTTTTTGTCCTGAACCGTGTCCTAAATGTGCCAGTCCGTGTCCAATACGTGTCCATTTAAAAAAAAAAATCAAGACACGATTTTTTGTGTGTCCGATACGTATCCAGACGTGTCCTAGGCGTGTCGATGTTCGACACGGATACGCCACAAATGAGGCGTGTCCGTGCAACCTAGATGTAAAGTTGTTTAACAGTTGACCTGTCGATTGGTTTGGTGCGTATGAGAGACAGGGCCGTATGGAGTTAATGAGAGTTATGGACATCCTAACTCATGGGCCGTGGGACCTATATTAGGCGTTGTCTGTGTTTAGCCCGAGCTCATATTTTATGACGTTTATGCTGTGTTTCGAATGTTTTTAGTACACAATTGGCCTTATTGATGGAGACGAGGTAGATGGAGAATTGTAGATGGATCATGTTGATTGTGGCCTTAATTTACACGGTCATTTTGCTTCCGAAAATCAAAGGTTAGATTGGACTTACTAAATCATACACACAAATTATTATGTTATCCCTTTCATTTCCTCATCTCCTTCATCCAATATTCGAGAGAGAGAGAGAACGAGAGACCCTCACCCCGACCTCCACCCAACCCTAGTCGTCGTCTCCTCGCCAACCACCCTCCCCCTATTCTTTGCTCCTCACCGGTTGTCTTTCCCTACCCCACTCCCCTTGCCAATCTCCCCTGCCCCACTCCCCTCGCCAATAGCACATCGGTTGACGAGCATCCCCGCCTAACCTATTCCCCTCAACGATCACTCTCTTGCCCCTTTCTTACTATTGTGCTTGTGCTCCACTCCTCTTGTGAGCCATCGGTATTTGTCCTTTACGTCACCTTGCCCAGCGTCGACCCACTGACAATCACACACGACCACCCCACCTACAACTCCACTACAAAACCACCCAAACAGCTATTTGTAAAAAAAAATAGACAAAATTCGTTTAATTGAATCGCTAATTCAAAACTAATGAAATAATTAACGAAAACAAAAGTTATTTCATTTTCGAATAGATCTGTAATCTTAAATTTTTTGATCAAATTGCTTAATTTTGAGGGAGACCCAATAGAGAGAGATGTTCTCAAGGGGAGGGCAAGAAAGGAAAATTTAATAAACAATGTGTAAACGAGTACGGTAGTAATTTACGTATATGATTTAACAATCACGTTAAATAATTATGCCGCCTAAATTGAATCAGTTTAAATAACACAATTGCAAATATATTGTATAACTATTCTTTCCTTGTCAATTTTTGGTTTGAATCCTATATTCATCATATTGAGCGAATTTAAGTTATTTGATTTGATTGAATCGAATTAGGGTCGGGAGCTAAAAGATTGGGCAAGGTATAAATTACTAGTTCCAATACAAAAGCTTGGAAGACACGGTCCCTCATTTTAGTGTTAAAAGATAACTCTCATATAATGGTGAGCCTTATTAATCTTGTTTTTATCTTATAACTATGTGTTCCACCAACTTAACAAAAGACGATATCTCAAAAGACATACTCAATATCTTTGAATGATGTTTTTAAATGACAAAACCCGTTCACATGGCAATGGTAGGTAAGCTGATTGAAGAGTGATGGAAAAATGGCAATAAAAGAATGTGCAACTAAAGCAATTGCTATTTGGTCTTGACATTTGGTTTCATACAATAAAATGCAGAGTGGAGAGCGTTAGGAAATGAGTACTTGTAATAGTATTCCAGATTTTTATTCTTCCTATTTTCTTCAATGGATTGTCCATCTTTAAATTTTCTATCTTCAATTTTTTCTTTTTTCGATTATTTTTGTGATCATTATTATCTTTGATCTCACTTTTCTGAAATTAACTACTCCCTCCGTTCCAATGAAGGAGCATAAGCAAATGGTGGGGGTTCGATCCTTGTTGCTGGAGAGGGGACTCGAACCCGACTCATTTGCGTCAAATATTGATCACATAACCAACCTCACAACCTCATACTTGATGCATTATATCAATGAAAGAATAGTCTTATACTTTTTAATTAAACAATTTATCAAAACTTTCATTCTTTTTCTCATAAATTTTAACAACACTTTACAAATATTTAATTTAATATTTTGTTAGATATGATAATTGTTTCATTTAATTTTGTAATGATTTTAATAATCATGTCATAAAAATATGATTTAAAATAAATAAATAAATAAATAAATAAATAAATAAATAAATAAATATATATATATATATATATAAACATATACGGAGTATTTTTCAAACAATTGGAGAAATAAATAAATATTTTTATGGTTGCTATGGAGTATTAAAGAATATTTAATCAAAATTTTATATTAATTGGATTATGACCATAAATATTTAAGTTAAAATTGGATATGTCATTTAGGATCATTTTCGGGTCGCACGACTCGCATTGTTTTTTTATAGATATCGTTGTTAAAAAAATATTGTGCCTCCTACCGAGTAAATCCTAGGTCCGCCACTGCGGAGGAGTATGAAATTTAAATATGTAAAAAGAGAGTAGCAATAATTCAGGATCAATTAGGAAATGGCCAAATGGTAGTACTAGTAAGTACGACTGTACGAGTATAATCAGCAAATGTGGCTACCAACACGTCAGCCAGCATTGGCTACCATTTCTAAACGCAAGTACAAGTGTGATTGTTAAAGAAGTCAGATCCACGAAAACATCCCCACCATTATCACGAAACCTTACCTTATTTTTGACTAAAACAGCTTAATCTTTACTTAATCACTACGGATTACTGTATACTCTCCGTTTCAATCAATTTCATACATTTGTTTTTTCGCACTTGTCTATGTACGTTTTTTTTTGTCCATATCTACAGTTACATATTTCTAAAAATTATAAAAATTTATTATCCATGATCCATTTGATTAGATAATTTAAATAAGATCTTATACATTAAAAGTTACTCCATCAAAGATTTTTCTCACTTATGAATAGTGTTTAAAAATTAAATATATGAAATTAATTGGAACGAAGGGAGTATAAATCACTGTGATTGGTTTGGTTTGGTAGTGTGTTCATCCACCTTCAACTCCTCAATTTGATAAGCTAAGTCATTTGATAAGTGAGATTTTGGTTGTATCATTTGATTAGAGGATGTTGTCTTTGATAATACCAACTCATCTCATTGTCTTACTCCATAATCAATACTCCCTCCATTCAACTCCAATCAGTACTGTATACTCATTGTCGAGATGCATTTTAAATCGTTAATATCTTTCACTAGGTATGAGTAAAAATGATAGTATTTTGTCTTATAGATTGGGTAGAATTTTGAAGATCCTTTTGGTTTGTGAATAGTGTTAAAAACGCTTATGGGTAAATTGGAATTGAATGGAGGAAGTACTATATTATATTAATAAACTAGAAATTTTTCGACCGATATGGTTGATCAATTTCTAATTTAAATAAAAAATATAAAAATTTGTTTAAAAAAACAATCTTACTCCAACTAAGACTACAATAATTTGTACTCCCTCCGTCCCGGTCATTTGTTATACTATTCCATTTTAAGCCGTCTCACTCATTTGTTGTTCTTTCTATTTTGGTATGTATTTTAAGTAGTAAAAGACCATTATACCCCTCACTTCCAAAGTCATGTTTATGGTTCCCACTTTATTCAATTTACATATACTCCAATTTGCTAGCTTATGTTTGTGAAGGGAAGGGTAAATTGGTACTTTAATTGCTTGACTTGGTCTTTGTACCCAAATGAAAGGACAACAAATGACCGGGACGGAGGGAGTATAGAAAAAAACACTCCTACTCCCCCTAAGACTAAAATAATTTGTTTAATAAATTACCACTATATAAACGGTCAATCATCACCTTAATTCAAAAGGGTGTTGCTCTTCGCAGTACGCATTTTACTCGACGCAGTACCGTTTTTTCGATTTTGTCCCTCTCATTCCCCCTCCCTCAAATTCATCATTTTGTTTTCCTCTCTTTTGTTTTTCTCTTCTCCATATCTATTTTACTCAGGGCAGTACATTATTTTTTAACTTTTACGTAGTACATTTTCTTAACTTTTATGCCGTACATTTTTTGCAGTACATTTATTTTAAAATTTCATGCATTACATTTATTTTAATCTTTGATATAAAGTATTTTTTTTAACTTTATCAACACAGTACATTTCTCTTATTACGGAATAAACATGTTTTTTCTCAATTTTGATGCAGTATAGAAATAGGAAGAAAAAATCACAGTACCCAAATCTCCGTAGAAAACAATGAAAAAGTAACCTTCAAGACTACCGAAATTTGCTTTCTGATCTAACACTCATTATATACTCAGTTCATAACTGTACTACACTATCCGATTGCATACTTCCAAGTTAATACCCAGTATTTAAATACAAGAATTGAGTATCTAAACCAAAAAAATTGACAGTATAGTGTTTGATAGAACCCTAATTCAATAACAATAAACAAAAAAATGATTATTTTGAAGTTTTAAATAAAAAACCCTAATTTCAATATTTAATGATAATTAATGATTGATACTTGTTCTTCAATCAAAATCGTATTCATGATCTATTAAATTTGATAAATTGAATTAATGTGTAGTTAGATTTGGAGGTATTCAATCATAATTGAAAAAACGAAGAAGATGGTTTTAGGGTTAGGGTAGAGAGGATGGGAGAAGAATGAAATTAGGTTTGTTTTCTGATAAGGGTATGCAATGGAAAAATATGGGTAAAAAGTACTGCGTCGAGTAAAATGCGTACTGCGAAGAGTAACTCCGATTAAAAAACAACAAAAATTGAACGGAGACTGCGTTGAAACATGTAGTCAATTTTGTTTGATAAATTTTTAAGAGTTTTCAGAAACTCTTGAAAATATAGAATTAAAATTTTGAATTTTTTAACGAACATAAAATACTTATTAAAATCAATATATATTAATAAAGCATGAATTTTTTGGAGCGATATGATTGATCTGTTTTTTAAATTTAAATAATGAATATAAAAATTGTATAGAAAAAAAAAACAATCCTAAGAATCAAGTGATATTAGATTTGTATTAAAAACCAATCATACTACATCTCTAACTCAAAAAATTAACTCTATATAAACAGTCAATTATCACATCAAAACACCACAAAAATTGTACAGTGACAGCGTGAAATATATAGCCAATTCTGTTTGATACTTTTTTTAATATTGATCCGTTTTTCAAATTTAAATAAAGAATAGAAAAATTGTATAGAAAAAAAAAACAATCCTAAGAATCAAGCGATATTAGATTTGTATTAAAAACCAATCATACTAGTATACTACATCTCTAACTCAAAAAATTAACTTTATATAAACAGTCAATTATCACATCAAAACACCACAAAAATTGAACAGTGACAACGTGAAATATATAGCCAATTCTGTTTGATACTTTTTTTAATATTTATTTTTGTTATATTTGATAACTTTTTTTTGATATTTATTATTATTATTATTATTATTTGTCACCCTCTAAAAATATTAGAAATTCTCAAAATATAAAATTAAAATTGGAATTTTTTAAATACTAATGATAAAAATAAAATCATCATCATCATCATGTCGTGAAATTCTATTATATAAATAAACGTAATCATTCGTCTTTAAGTATCAACCGGATATATTTCGAGTCCTAAAAAGAGTTTCAAAGACTATAAATTTAAATAAAATTGTCTCACATGAGCTCTTAAGACTATAAATTAAACTTAAGAAAAGTTATCACACATCGAAAAATTATGATGAGGTGATGAAATTTTATTCTATACTATTATAAAAGTAATCATTCGTTATTGGATATCAAACCAAAAATTTCGAGTCTTAAAAATGCCCTAAAGACTATAAACTTAATTAATATTATCTCACATCGAAAAAATTATGATGAGATGATAAAATTTTTAGTTCTTCGATATCAATTAAGAAAATTCGAGTCTTAAAAAAGTTATTCAGATTATAAACTTAATTAAAACCATCCCACATCGAATAATTATAATAAGGTGATTGAATTCTATTATATAAACAAGCATAATCTTAAAAATGCTCTTAAGACTATAAACTTATGTATAATTATCTCACTAATTATCTCACATCGAAAAATTATAATAAGTTGATGAAATTCTATTACTCCCTCTGTTCTAATGAATTGTTTGCCTTTGCTTTTGGCACCAAGGGTAAGGGATCCAATGAGGAAGTGACATGTGGAGCAAAACTCATGAGAAGGGTCAAATTACATATAAAAAACATTCCAAAAATAGAAAGACAAACAATTTATTTAGACGCCTCAATATGGAATAGGCAAACAATTCATTGGGACGGAGGGAGTATATAATAATTAAAAGTAACCATTCGTCTTTAGATATCAAAATTAAATGGTTTTATGGGTCCACCAAAATTAAAATGGATAAAAAGTAATGATATTTTGTGTAAATAAAGAAAGAATATACGAATTATACGGTAAAATCTTTTGCCAATAAAGGAATGTAAATATTGGATTGGATAGTCCGTTTATAGCAAGTGTAAAACTTAGATTGTATGAGAGGGAGTTTCCAGGGTCGTTTTGTTTGCTTAACATTGGTACAAGGTATGTGTTTAGAATGGACCAAACTCATAACTTGTATTTGGTTGACAAATTTGTAATGTTGATACCCATACCTCAAACGTCCAAGATAAGGGAGGGGGCCGGTGGTATGAGGTTCATACCTATGGAATCAACTTTGCTTGATTTTTCGGAAAAAAAAAATATTTCATTTTTTTGTTGAGATATATTATGACTAAAATATTTTATTGAGAACATAGGCGAATCTAGGCCTAGGCTTGTTGGCCATAGCCCAACAAGATTTCAAGAGATATAAAAATTAGTGTAAAAACTTTGCATCTATTTATTCTTGCCTAAGTGGCTTGGTAGGCTGCTTTTCATTCTGGAGACCTGGGTTCGAAACCTGATGTCCTATAATTTTTTCCTTACCTACAACAAGTAGAGCATTCAAACTCCTTCCTTTCCAATTTTCTTTATTTTCCTACTTTCTTTCATTTTCTAAAGATCAAAACAACCCAAATATATATATTGATGCTTTCATGTATATCATACATATGTCGAGTTTGTATATTTTTGTTCACAAAATGATGAATCTGAGTCGTATTGTATACTGTGATAAGTTACTCCGTATATGTTTGAATTTTAACTTTCTAACTCATATTAATGTATATTATTTCACGTCAAACAATCGATGATGTTACAAATCATGTTAGGTACATCACAACTAATGAACTTCGATGAATTTTCTCCAAGTTCAATTTAAGTGATTCCTTGCCGAATAGCTAGAATAATTCGAAATTGTTCATATAGCTAGTATACGACAATACAAGTACTCATATCTATCTATCTATATAATAAAATAAAAAGTCATTCTTTTGAGTTGCTAACCCACCTAGACATGCGACACGTGGCAACCCTAGGCATGCGACACGTGGCAACCTCATACCCTTATTAAGCTATCTATATTAGTTAAGCTATTAGTTAAGCTAACTGTATTAGTTAACCCCAAATAAATTCCACCAAATAAATTTATGCTCATTTCAGGGAGACATGAATGGTCCGGCTGTTACGATGGAATCCGAGGCTCAGAATCGATTCGGCCTATTTATACTTTCCGGGTTCATACAATCGACAAGAACAAACCTTCATTTGCCTTCCTCTTTTCGTTCCTCTGTAGTGTCACCATCGATTTGGTAAAGACGCCGGTTCCGATCGCATCATTCTTCATCGGTAAGTTTTATGCTACTCGGTTATTGTTTCTAGCGGTCATGTTTAGACTACTCGGTTCTTTATACAGTATGTTGTTCGGTTCTTGCAAACTGAATTATTAAGAAAGTGGTTAAATTATTTATACAGCTATCACAGTGCATTCATGTCGATCATTTAGGTCATCCCTGTTTCGAGCAAAGATGACAGTAGATTTGTCTTACACTATAATTTGTGACAGTAATAAACTAATTAGCAAGCAAGGATTGATAGATAGATCTACGTCAAACTAACCTCAGTAGAAGTCCACACGGATGTCGACTGGAAATACCAATCATGTCCGACATGCAAGACTGGCATTCGAGAAGATAACACATGCGCTAATTGTAGCCAGACGATTCCCTACCCAACCCAAAGGTAACAACTAATTAAACTACAGCTTGCATGAAACAGAAACACGTAAAAATAATCATTTGCAGATATAGACTAATGACGACGATAAAGGACGGGGACACATATGAGCCTTTGGTTATTTTCCACAAGGAGGCAGAGAAGGTCATAGGGAAGCCAATAACTCAGTTGTTAAACTTATATGAGAAGGTAACGACCTAAAAATTCGTATCAATAATATTAGACTCGATATTAAGGGGGACCAAATTATGTAACTCACCTGCTATGGAATGTGTGGACATGACATAGGTCCACCCCGACGCGGCCACGCGCGGGTTTGGGGAGGCGAATAAATCTCCATATGAGATGGTCAAATTGAAATTTAAATCGAAGTAGGAGTCGCCACCGAATTTTGTGGTTATTCGGAACCATTCGAGTCCACTCTATGTCGTAGTGGGCCGTATACAAACTACGGCCCATTTCCGATGTCAGAGTTTATTGGGCTCGTCCCTTTGCATATCGATACCGATGCCGACTGGGCGGTTAATCGTATATTGAATGACTCTCGTTGCCAATGGATTCAGACATCCGGAAACCATGGTTCTGAGTAAGGGGTGAGGGTACGTGTTGGGAAGTTCACTAAGAACACCCAACCCCGCCCGCACTTAGCGGCCTTTACTAAGATATCGTTCGTTTTTGGTGTACACGGGTTAGTTCGACGGTTGAATGATATGCAAACATTATTTTCCCTAGACATGTGAGAGAAAAATAAAATGGGTTGCTAAGTCGTTTAATGCATATTAAACTAATAACGTCAAAGTTATTTTAGCATGTGAGTTCGTTTTAGTCTAATAAAACGATAAAAACAAATAAAAAGCTACAAACATGAGAAAACGAGTTAGTAACGATGAATAAATTGAATAAAAGACATAAATAAATAATATGCATGATTTTGGAAAATATTTATGGCACGTGATTGATTAACACGTGTTGACCGAGGTCGAAAAAAGGATTTATTGAAATATGTCGCGAAGGTCGCATTTTAATATAATGTTCGAGAAGAATTAAAAATAGAAAACGAAGAAAACAACAACAAAAAAAAAGGCTCGGCCGAATCAGGCCGCCGCGCGAGCCGCCTGGATGGCGCGCGACTCGCGTGGCGGTCTGTCCGGGTTTTTTTATTTTGTCGAAAACCGTCAATTTTTATAAATCGCGTACAAATATGGATTAATTTATACTCGATTTATATTTTCGATATTCGTCGTATTCGATACTTGATTATTAAATCGATATCGAATAGTCGGAATGATTTTATAAAAAAGTTTTGAAAAACTTGTTTTGAACGAAAATTGAAAAAAAGAATTTTGAACGAAAAAAGATGTTAATTCTCTCCGCGTTAAAAAATCGTCGAATTTTGTTTAAAAAGATGTAACGATTTTATTTAGCATCAACGAGAATAAATTAATTTAGTTCTTGTAGATACGATATACGATTAGAGAATCGGTATCGTATTTTAAGAACGTTATTTGAAAATAGTTTTACTATCGAAAATAAATAAAAATATGATGCGATGAACGACCCATATTAATAATTAGACGATCGACGAAAAAAATAAATAAAACGACGGACAAAACGAAAAAAAAAACGTGAGATTAGGGAGAGAAAGGAGAAAAGACGGGTTTGATTTACACCCTCAACCTACATGCTTTGTTTACTCGGAATAAGGCTCGTCGGATGGTGGCTTGGGCACGTGAGCGTCGAGATGATGTGGGTGAGTTAAGGTGTCGGTTTTTTGGACGTTTTTGTGTGTGTATGTGGGGCGTGGATCGGCCGGATTGGACGGGATGGATTCGTCGGTTTTTTGGTTGCTATTTCGGTATTCCTTCGGACGTGGATTTCGAGACTTATTTTTTAGATAAGAGTTCTGAAAAATTATTGTGCGTCGGGATTATTGTGTTGATATTTCATGTGTCTGAATGGTCGGACGTAAGGTCCTATTTATAGGAATTGCGGTGGTCTTGCTTGTGTGACAAGAAACACCGGTTTGGATAGGAAAACGAGAGTTCGTGAGGAAATAAAACTTCTCGTTTCTTGGTGAGTAAGGCAAGGATACTCGGCTGGTGGGAGTATTTCGGCTGTTTCAGCCGAGTTCTGGGAGCTTGATCGATCTCTGATTCGGTTTCCGGATAGAATTCCTACTTAAGATCGAATCCTATCCCTAAACGGATTTGTTTAATATTATTTGAAGCTGATTTTTTTGGTGTTTGAGTCCAAATCAGCCGTGTAGTGTCACGGCCAGCTCGTGTGACTCGGGAAAAAATATCTTTGACCGGGTTTGACTCGGTCGCTAAAAGACGGTTTTACCCCTGGTGCCGGAATCGACCCAAATTAGTCTTATTTGACTCGAAACGACCTACTGGGCCTGGATTTGAGGTCCGTTTTGTGAGATTTGTACTCCTTAACAAGCCTAAACCAAATGTCCATGATTTCGATCCCATATCCGAGTCCATCAAAGCATGTTCGCGTCCTATCATCATTGGGTGTTTGGCGGGACCTACTATAGACACCTGGCGGTCAAAATGTGGGTGTCTACAGAGCCCCCACTCTGACTGAGGCTTGGACAAGGCGAAAGTCAGAGTAGCTACCAGGCCAATCGAGGATTAAGACCTGGCAGACTTCCGATCGGGTCGTTTAGAGTCCATTAGACTTGCGTGAAGGGCTCGCCAGCCATAGGATAGAAATCATACCTGGATAGATGTCGATAACGGCGCGGGGACTTTCTACTAAAAAAGTCTTGGATTTGTCTGGTTGCAGACAATTTCCATCTTGAAATTGCACGGGAGCTCCTATTAGAAGCTGCGGATGTAACGCTTACTGATACATCCGATTCCTTAGCGAAAATGTTGCTTGAATTTTCACTGAGAATTTTGAGAATTCTCCGGGAGTCTTGGGATACCTGTCTGTTTTGCATGCAACATACAGATAAAACATCGACTCGTGCTGGGGGAGAAAAATGATTTTTGGCCGATTTTTTTTTTTTGGAAAAAAAACCGTTTTTTTTTTGAAAATGGCGGAAATTTTGAAAAATCTGGAAGAAAAGGAATGTTTGGGATGACTTGATTCCTGATCAGATTCTGACACGGATTCCTAAAAATTCCTAGTTAGGCCTGTATGCCTAGATGAAGTGGGAGATATACCGATAGACTCGACTCTGGACGTGACCGGACGAGTCGACAGACACGAATGGACTCCCTAAGGGTTGGACCGTGACTCGGTAGGGGATGGGCCACCTAAGATGACAAGACTCTTAAGTTGCGCTATTCCGTAGCCTAGGCGAGTGGCAACATGGTCGAATCCTCAGAGTGAGATTGTTTCCGTACGACAGGGCCTTGTGGTAGCAATGCCGTACAAATTTTTTTTTGGTTTCGGGGCATGTTCCCAAAGTAGGTGTTGTCTCGAGTCTCTGACAGATTCTTGTCTTCGACTGGGCCGAGTACTAGGACACACTATAGAAAGAAGGCTAGTTTTTGAAAGTCTTTGGATTATGTGAGTGGATGGAGAACTTCTACCTAAGAGAAGCCCTCGAGACGACAAAGCTAGCTGCTGAGAACATGAGAGTGTCGTGACCAGAATGATGATGCTTTTGAATGAGTGTCAATGTGGGTGGTTGTGCCTCTTTTGAAAGGCTGCCTACGTATTCACGTGTGGTGAAATCAAACCAAGCCGTAGTTCAGTGTTGAAAAATGTATTATGGTGCCTAGTTTATTAAAGCTTTGTGTGTAACTAGCCATAGCAATGGTGTAGGCTAGGTGCATTCTCAATGATGTCTTGACCAAAGGGCTAGAATAGTTAGGATGTTGATCCTGTGACTGTGAGCATTTTCCGGGGTAGCCCCCAGGGGTGGTGTGAACTATTTGGGCATGTTCTATGCTGACCGCAAGTTGAATTCCCGTGTTTGGGGTTGGTAACTGGTTTAGATGTTTTTGGAAACGTGGTGCTAGGAAGTAAGTGGCTTTGATGGTTCGAAATCTGGAGCTCGATTTTGTGGAGCTAAGCCTTCGAGGGTAAGGTATTGTAATGTGGTAGGAAAGGGGGAAGTCGAGTAATAATGACTCGAACTTCGATCGGGGTAGGTTTGATAATGCGGGATCTGATTTCCATGTCTGGCCCTAATGGTTAGGGTATCCTATGGAGCTTGAATCCTCAAAATTCCGGGCTGTCTCTAGCTTAGGTCTCGAGAAGGTCTTGAGGGTTGTAATGTGGGAAGGCTAAATGTGGTGTTAGCTGACCAGCTTGATTGTCACTCCCCTATTGGATGGTATTGATAATTTTGAATTTGACCGTACCCCGGTCAAAGGATTTTCACTTGAGTTGACCGTTGACCACGGTCATGGGTATTTTATTTTTTTTGATTGACCTCTTTGCCCCGGTCATGTTTTTTTTTTTTTTGAATTTTTGCTGGTTGACCTCTTAGCCCCGGTCATGATTTTTTTTTTGAATGTTGGTTGACCTCTCAGCCCCGGTCATGGGTTTCTTGAATGTTGGTTGACCTCTCAGCCCCGGTCATAGGTTTTTTTGAATTTTGGTTGACCTCTCAGCCACGGTCATGGGTTTTTTGAATTTTGGTTGACCTCTCAGCCCCGATCATGGGTTTTTTGAATTTTGGTTGACCTCTCAGCCCTGGTCATGGGTTTTTTGAATTTTGGTTGGACTAATTCCAAAGGTAGGGATCGGTTGATCTTATCGATGGGTGTTTATTGTGGGAAATGGGTTTGCCTCCCGTCTTAGACCCAAACTAGGAGACTACCTAGATTCGTCATAGGATTCGATACCGCTCCTACTAAGGGTGGTTATGTGGCTTTCTATGTCAGACATGGAACAGGTAAAAGGAAAACACGGGTCTCGATTTCCTGCAGTCGTTATAGATGTGCCTATAATAGTCACGTGCATGTGCTCACAGTGTATGATGGTGTTCATCATGTTCTTGGAAACACATAAGGAAATATATGAGAAAATAGAAAAGCTGATTTTATTGAATTTTGAAAAGAGGACAGAATGCAAAAGACTCTGACTCTGATTTGGAAATGAGGATGTAGGGTATCCTAGACTCGAACTCAGACTTAGACTCGAATCAAATCCGGACTTGGATGCTCGGTTGGTTGTTTTTTTTTGGTAAGGTCTTCGACAGGTGCCACGACTCGCCTAAACTCGGCTTTGCGCAAATGCAAGAGAGGGAGTCAAACTAGACATAGCCCGGGGTGACGGGAATGACTAAAATCCTCGGATCGGGAAACCCGGACGTTGACCTAGACAAAGTAACGACCGTGAATTAGACTCGAGCTGTACAAAGATGAGTCCGAAAATGGGGCGACCGTGTTTGACCGCGTCGCGTGCTCGGACCAACTGTGGTGACCTAACCCTAGGTGACTCGAGTGTTCGTAGCATAGGTACGACTCGAAGAAGGCATCATAAGGACGCCGGTGTAAAGTACCCCTTAAGGTGACCGTGGTCGACTGCTCGGGTGGAGGACAGCCCCCGAGTGAGACTAAAGACTCAGATGGTGTGACATCTAAGTGGCTCGAAAGTGGGATACATGAGACACCTGTAAGACAAGACCCTTAGAGCAACCGTGATTGATCGCTCTGCTGAAGGGTAGCCCCCGAGTGGGGCTGAAGACCGACTCCTAGACGGGTGACTCGTGGATGGTGGGCTTTCTTTAGGATTTTGGCAGAATGGGCCTAGTCCCGTGTGAAGAAAGACCTACGTGTGAGCTAAACCCAGACTTTGGACTCGATTGTGTAAGTGGGCTTCCCTTCGTAGGAGTTTGTCCTACGTAGGTGGGCCGTGCCTTGACTAATAAGGCGGACTTGGGATGGGGTGGAAACCCGTGATGTAAGATCGACGGAGTTTCGACGCTATAGACTCTTACTACTTATGACAAGACCCGACACTGCTAAATACGGGAAGTCCTAAGAAGAAAGCTTTGAAAAGGGATTTGGATTTGAAAAGCCCGAGCAAAGTCGGATTGGAAGGCCCGATTGTTTTTTGAAAATCGGAAAAAAGGTTTATCGGGCCGAGTTTTGAATTTTTGAAAAGGTTTGGACAGCATACCGGCTAAAAATAGGCTATTTTGAGTCAAAATCATAAGTCCTAAATTCGGTAGCTTTCCGGGTTTTGAAAAATGGATGGTTTTCGAAAAAAGGTGCAAGTTTTTTTTTGAAAACACGGTTTTTTGAAAAAAAAAAGATGAGACACGGACCAAGTAGCATATAGTCACGGAAACAGTATAACGACACCATGTATGCTCCTAGTCTAAGTCTCGGTCGGTCTAATAGGGTCTATACCAACAACGATGGCTTTCTCGTACTAAGGACGGACTCCCTAAGCCGAGTGGGTCTTAGGACGTGCCGCAAAACCTAAACGAGTTCCACCATCGATGTCTTTAGTGGGTCCAAGTAGGAACGCACCGTGGTATAGTGGGACGTCGGTCACAAGTAACCGGCCCGGGAAAGATTGGGTTATGCATGGCCCATTGAACTAAAACGTGTACATTACTATTCGAACGATTTCTTTTCGAGTCTCACCCTAGGGATGCCGATGGTAAGTGACTCATCAGTTGATCCCCAGCGGAGTCGCCAAATTGTGGACATGACATAGGTCCACCCCGACGCAGCCACGCGCGGGTTTGGGGAGGCAAATGAATCTCCATATGAGATGGTCAAATTGAAATTTAAATCGAAGTAGGAGTCGCCACCGAATTTTGTGGTTATTCGGAACCATTCGAGCCCACTCTATGTCGTAGTGGGCCGTATACAAACTACGGCCCATTTCCGATGTCAGAGTTTATTGGGCTCGTCCCTTTGCATATCGATACCGATGCCGACTGGGCGGTTAATCGTATATTGAATGACTCTCGTTGCCAATGGATTCGGACATCCGGAAACCATGGTTCTGAGTAAGGGGTGAGGGTACGTGTTGGGAAGTTCACTAAGAACACCCAACCCCGCCCGCACTTAGCGGCCTTTACTAAGATATCGTTCGTTTTTGGTGTACACGGGTTAGTTCGACGGTTGAATGATATGCAAACATTATTTTCCCTAGACATGTGAAAGAAAAATAAAATGGGTTGCTAAGTCGTTTAATGCATATTAAACTAATAACGTCAAAGTTATTTTAGCATGTGAGTTCGTTTTAGTCTAATAAAACGATAAAAACAAATAAAAAGCTACAAACATGAGAAAACGAGTTAGTAACGATGAATAAATTGAATAAAAGACATAAATAAATAATATGCATGATTTTGGAAAATATTTATGGCACGTGATTGATTAACACGTGTTGACCGAGGTCGAAAAAAGGATTTATTGAAATATGTCGCGAAGGTCGCATTTTAATATAATGTTCGAGAAGAATTAAAAATAGAAAACGAAGAAAAAAAAAAAAAAAAAGGCTCGGCCGAATCAGGCCGCCGCGCGAGCCGCCTGGATGGCGCGCGACTCGCGTGGCGGTCTGTCCGGGTTTTTTTATTTTGTCGAAAACCGTCAATTTTTATAAATCGCGTACAAATATGGATTAATTTATACTCGATTTATATTTTCGATATTCGTCGTATTCGATACTTGATTATTAAATCGATATCGAATAGTTGGAATGATTTTATAAAAAAGTTTTGAAAAACTTGTTTTGAACGAAAATTGAAAAAAAGAATTTTGAACGAAAAAAGATGTTAATTCTCTCCGCGTTAAAAAATCGTCGAATTTTGTTTAAAAAGATGTAACGATTTTGATGGGAGTCAACCAAGAACCACGGGTCATCCCCAGGGTGAATCCAGTCTCATCCGTCAACCCCCCCCCTGCGAGGGATTACGAGGAGTCCCTAAGGGCCTGCGCCTTCCGAGCAGGGCCTTCTGCCAGCCGAGCAGGGCCTCCAGGTTCTCCTCATGCTTTCTTCCAGGGCGCCCTAACCCCCGGCACGGGCAGGGAAGTCCGAGGACCCATCCGTCATTTCGCCTCAGGTAATGGAAAGTGGGTGGACGAGGGGAAGCCACGTGTTGTCCTCTCGTCCACGCATTCTCCTTCTCTCCTCTTCCCCCCCCTCTCTCTCATGTGGGAAGGTATAAATACCCACCCATTTCCCACATAAAGGGGGTTGGATTTTCTCTCTCTAGACCCTTACTCCTAAAAACCGCCACCTAGTTCCTCACGAGCTAGGTTCGTCAAGGCATTCACGGACTGACTTAGGCATCGGAGAGGGTTCCCTCGGACAACCTCCGAGGCCCTGTGCGTTGCTTGTGCAGGGAGCAAACTCGCTTCGCCGGGAAGGTCCGACTATAGGAAAAGGGGAAGGAGAGATCAAGGGAAACCAAGCAAAGCGATATCTGAGCACTAAAGACCCGAGTTCTCAATTCGGGTTTATTGATTCCTTAACCGGAACAATTTGGCGCCGTCTGTGGGGAAGATCTAGGTTGTGCTCACGAGATTACCCACAAAATCAACCATTCCAAAAACACAAATTAACCATCCACAATCGAATATGCCTGAGATTTTCGACACCAGTTCGGTGGCAAACCCACCCAAAGCCCCCCAGTATGGCATGCCCCCCGAAATGACGCCTGCTGCCACAATTCCGGGTGTGGGGCGGGCCAGTCTGCAGGGGGCAGCGGGCCAAGGAGCAGCTACCATGGCTGGGCAGGGGAGCCAATCGAGACCCGTCTTAAACCTCACCTCTGCCCAGATGGTACAGACTGCGGCTTTCTTCTCAGCCATGCTGGACCAGGAATTTACCCCTGATGACCTGATAGGCAGGGTCGCAACGACCCCCAGGTTGCTCCACTTTGAGAGTGGGGAAGGAACCGGGGGCACAAAGCGAACCGCCGTCAGAAACGCTCAGAAAAAAGCCAGAAGGACAGCTCATGCTTATGCACAAGTGCAAAGGCGAATTTCAGAAGCTCGTCAGGAGCCGCCTGCACGGCAAGAAGTGGCTGGTCCGGAGGGCGCATTCTCCATCTGTACTACAGAATCCACCGCTGCTCATGAAAGAAGAGGCCTATCCCAAGACCTGAGGGACCGCATGAGGCACAAAGAGCCAGTATCCAAGCGCCTGGGAGAAAAGCAGGATGTGTTCTCCAGGTTGACGCCAGCTGAGGGATTGCAGCCACCCCCTGGGCTGTCCCAAGGCCTGCAATCCAGGCTCAACAACGGCCAACCCATGAAGCCCAGGTACCGTCAGGGTGATAACCTCGAGTCCGCCCAGAAGAAGCGCTCGCGGTATCACTCCCCCTCTCAAGGCGACGAGGCGATTAGCAGGCCGAGGCCCCCACCAAGGCACCGCTCCCCTGAGGGCAGGCGACCGACCCCTGATAATTGGGATGACTACGGTCGCTACTCAGATGCAGGCAGGTCAAAAATGGTGGGTAGGCCAACTAAGACCCCGCTTCACCCTGAAGTCCAGGCGTACCCGATCCCGAAGATTAAAATGCCAACTGTAAAGTTCGACGGAACTACAGACCCGGAAGATCACCTGGCTGCGTACGAAAGCCACATGGGCATGTACGACGCCGACGACGCAGTCTGGTGTAAGATCTTCCCCACCACCCTGGTAGGCCTAGCCCAAGGTTGGTTCAGGGACCTCCCGCAAGGATCAATCTCCTTCTTCATCGAGCTGGCGGAGATGTTCTTAGACCAGTATGCCGGAAACAAACGACGACGTCTCACCCGCTTTGACCTGATGACCCTCAGGCAGAAGAAGGGTGAAACCATCAGGAAATATCTGAAAAGGTTCGATTTGTCATTCCAACAGGTGAAGGAAATTGACGACCCAACAGCGGCATATGCACTAACCAATTCCCTGCTACCCGGCGAAATGAAGAACCAGATGATCAGGGCCCAACCGGAGACCCTGGCCAAGGCCAGAAAAATCGCAGAGGGGTTTATGTTGCAGGAGGAATTCCACAGCCTGCCGGAGACCCCTGCAGGCCCCACGAGGCAGCAAGGGGGACCGCAGGGTGGACGCGGAAGAAGTGACTCCGGAAGACATAGATCCGAGGAAGGGGATACCCCCAAAAAGGAGCGCACTGCTTATCAGCCCAGATTCGACAGTTACACAGCCCTTAATAAGTCCAGGGCAGAAATCTTCGAGCTGGAAAAAGAAACCGCGAAGTGGAATCGCCCGAGCAAACCGCGCAGCCCAAGAGGGGACCCCAAGAAATTCTGCACTTTTCACGACTGCGTAGGCCACACCACCGAAGAATGTCGTCATTTAAAAGACGAGATCGAAAAGTTGATCAGGAACGGCTGGTTGGCCAACTATGCAGCCAGGAACAAGTCCCAGAAGGAGACACCTGAAAAACCCGAGGGCTCGGTACAGAATCGCCTGGTAATCCATGTGATATCAGGAGATGCAGAAGGTCCAATCAGTCGGAGGGGGCAGAAAAGGCAGATTCGTGAGCTAAGAAACCAAATCTGCTACGCTGAAAGAGCAGGAAGCCCAAAGGGAGTAACACTGAGCATTACCCCCGAGGATGCAGGGCAGGTGATATACCCCCACAGTGATCCCTTGGTACTATCCTTGGTAATTAGCAACCACATTGTCCGGAGATGCATGGTAGACACGGGCGCCTACACGAATCTGCTGTACAAAGACGCCTTCGACAAGATGGGTCTGGAGAAACGGCACCTACGACCTGCCCCGGGGTCATTATATGGGTTCAGCGGAGCAGGCGTCTTGCCCGTCGGAATCATAGACCTGCCGGTAACGTTCGGGGAAGGAGCTACTGCCAGGAATATCAGGGCGTCATTTGTTGTGGTAGACGCAAAGTCCGCCTACAACGCCCTGATCGGCAGAGTCACCCTGGACGAAATTGAAGCAGCCATATCAATCCGGGCTCTCACCATAGCCTACGTCACTGACTTCGGCCTAGAAGGCAAAATACGCGGGGACCAAGAGTCGGCCAGACAGTGCTACTCCGTGGCCCTGCAGGCTCATGAGAGCGAAAGAAAAGGGAAAAGAAAAGCCGACAGCTCCCCCAGCAGAGAGGGCGAGATCCCAGCCGGTAACCAGACGTCAAACCACCTGGAACCTGGGGGAGAAAGCAGGCTGGTGGACCTGGAGCCGGGGAGACAAGTCCTTGTAGGGGCTGACCTGGAAGAGTCCTACCAGGCTGAGCTGGTCGAACTACTGAGGGAGAACAAGGATGTATTCGCCTACTTGGCGGATGAAATGCCAGGGGTCGATCCGGCGTGTATCGTTCACAAGCTGAACGTAAACGCGGACGCCCGCCCTGTAAAGCAGAAAAAGCGGAACATGTCCGCAGAAAAAGATTTGGCAATCAAGGAAGAAATCGAAAAACTTTTGAAGGCAGACTTTATAGAAGTTTGTGACTACCCTGAGTGGCTGGCGAATGTGGTCATGGTCAAGAAATCGTCAGGCGCGTGGAGAATGTGCGTGGATTTCACGAACCTCAACAAGGCCTGCCCAAAAGACTGCTACCCACTCCCCAGAATCGATCAACTGGTGGACGCCACCAGTGGGTATTCAATGCTAAGCTTTCTGGATGCCTTCTCAGGATATCATCAGGTGTACTTGTGGCAGCCGGACAGAGTCAAGTGCGCATTTATCACCAGTTCAGGCACCTACATGTACAAGATGATGCCATTCGGATTGAAAAACGCAGGGGCCACGTACCAGCGCCTGGTCGACAAGGTGTTCGAAAATCAGAAAGGCAGAAACATAGAGGCCTATGTCGATGACGCCATTGTAAAGAGTAAGGGAGACAAGGAACACCTGGAAGACCTGCGGGAGACCTTTTCCTCCCTGCGCGCCTACCAAATGAAGCTCAATCCGAAGAAATGCACGTTTGGGGTGCGCTCTGGAAAATTCTTGGGTTTCTTGGTAAGTTCCCGAGGGATAGACGCCAATCCCGAGAAAGTTCAGGCTGTTCTAGACCTCCCTGAGCCAAAGACCATCAGAGACATCCAACGTCTAACAGGTCGCATGGCCGCCCTGGCACGGTTCATTGCCAGGTCAGCAGACAAGTCAACCCCGTTTTTCAAGGTGATGAAAGGCAATAAACAGTTCAAATGGGAAGACGAGCAGAAAGAAGCGTTCGGACAATTAAAGGAACACTTAAAGAAACTCCCCACCCTGGCAAGACCGGTGGCAGGAGAGAAGCTTTTTCTGTACATCGCTGTAAACAACGCTACAGTCAGCGCAGTCATCCTAAGGGAAGAAGCAGGCGCTCAACAGCCCATATACTTCGTAAGCCACGCCCTGGGGACAGCAGAGAAGAACTACCCTATGGTCGAGAAGGCGGCCTACGCGGTTGTTATAGCAGCCAGGAAATTGAGGCCATACTTTGATGCACACCCTGTCATGGTGCTAACAGACCAACCCCTGGAAAAGGTGTTAGAAAAATTTGAGAAATCAGGCAGATTGCTGAAGTGGGCCATCGAGTTGAGTGGACTGGGGATAACATACCAGTCAAGAACGGCCATCAAGGCCCAAGCATTGGCCGACTTTCTGGCAGAATGCTCCCACTCCGAAGACGATAGCCCAACCTCTGGCGAATGGGTCGTATACACCGATGGATCCTCAACGACCAACGGAGCAGGGGCGGGGGTAGTGTTGACCAGTCCGGAAGGGACCGATTTTGAGCATGCTCTCAGATTTGTCTTCCCCGCCTCGAATAATGAAGCCGAGTATGAAGCAGTACTTGCAGGCATCAGCCTGGCCAAGGCTGCAGGCGCAGAACGGGTCGTTCTGGCCACAGACTCCTAGCTCATCGCCAACCAAATTAATGGAGAGTATGAGGCTAGGGACCAAACAATGGCCGCATACCTGGAGGTCGTAAAAAGGGAACTATCAGGTTTGAAATCATATGAAATCAAACAGATCCCACGATCCCAGAATCACAGAGCGGACGCCCTGTCAAAGCTAGCTAGCTCCAGCCTGCAGGATATAAGAAGGTCAGTATGGGTGGACGTCGTCCAAGAGAAATCTACCGTCCCCTGTCCAACCGTCGGTGCGGTGGAGGAGGCAGGGCCTGAAGACTGGAGGACCCCCATCATCCTGTTCAAAAAGCACGGAGTCCTACCGATCGACCCTGTGCAGAAAAGAAAAGTGACCGCAAGGGCTGCATGGTTCATCATAATAGGCGAAGACCTGTACAAAAAATCTTTCTCGTCCCCTCTGCTCAGATGCCTGGGGGCAGAGCAAGCGGCGGAGGTACTGGACGACATCCACTCCGGGATATGTGGCCATCACATAGGAGGGAAGTCACTAGCACACAAGGCCTTGAGAGCCGGATACTACTGGCCGACCCTGCTGGCCGACGCAAAGAACTTAACCCAAAAGTGCAGAAAATGTCAGCTCTTCGCCCCATCTATCCAGGCCCCGGCTCAGGAGCTCAGGCCGATCCTGTCTCCCATCCCCTTCGCTCAGTGGGGGATGGACATACTGGGCCCCTTCGCGGCGGCCACCGGGGGTAGAAAATTCTTGATTGTAGCTATTGATTACTTTACCAAATGGGTGGAAGCTGAAGCAGTGCCTAACATCACCGAGCCTGCGGTCAGGAAAGTGATTTGGCGGAACATTATCACCCGGTTTGGCCTGCCAAAAATGCTGGTGTTTGACCATGGAAGACAATTCGATAATGACCCCCTGAGATTATGGTTGGAAGGTCACGGCGTTGCGACTGCTTATTCTACCGTCTGCCACCCTCAAACCAACGGGCAGGCAGAGGCAGCCAACAAGCAAATTTTGAATGGCCTAAAGAAAATGGTGGATGACCTCAAGGGCAGGTGGGCCGACGAACTCCCCAGCATACTCTGGTCTATCCGGACCACCCGGAAGGAGTCTACGGGCCAGACCCCGTTCGGCCTAGTGTATGGTGCAGAGGCCTTGCTACCAGTTGAGGCCAGGATCCCCTCCCTGCGCTCCTTACAATACGACCAGGCTGAGAATGAGGTAGCGATGGCAGAGGCCTTGGATCTGGTTAGTGAGCTGAGGGAGGAAGCCAGCGCCAATATCGTCGCCTACCAGCAACGAATGAGGAAGGCGTACAACAAAAGAGTGCATCAGCGAAATTTCCAGATGGGTGATCTAGTCCTCAGAAAGACACAGGCCGTGGGAAGATCAAGAGAGCACGGCAAACTTAGCGCTAATTGGGAAGGTCCATACCAGGTAACTCAAATCTTAGGGCCAGGCACGTATAAGATCGCCAATCTAGAGGGCCAAGAGTTGAGTGCTCACTGGAATGCAGACACCTTGAAGAAATATTATGTTTAAAGCAGAATCTTAAAAGTAGTCTTCGTTTCTTTAAAATTGGCGGAGAACGGTCAAAGAATGCCGACGGCTCCGACCACCCTTGTGATAGATTTTTACGAAGAAATGAAAAGATCCTCAAAGTCTATACTCGTTGCCTGTTCAAACTCGCGTTTTCACACACAAACGAGCAGGGGGCAATAGGGGGAGGCCCCCCTGTTACCAGAACCAAGGAAAACAGCCCCCCCAACAAAAATTCAACGCCTCCCTGCAGGCAGGGGGCAGGCCCCTTGGACTCTGACCAAGAGCCAGGAACAGGCCAAACGAACAAGGACTGGGGGCAAGCCCCCCAACCTTGTATAAAAAACGCATAATACCACCCTGCCAGCCTCTGGGCAGGCAAGGGGCAGGCCCCCTGGACTCTGACCAAGAGCCAGGAACAGGCCAAACGAACAAGGACTGGGGGCAGACCCCCCAACCTTGTATAAAAAACGCATAATGCCACCCTGCCAGCCTCTGGGCAGGCAGGGGGCAGGCCCCCTGGACTCTGACCAAGAGCCAGGAACAGGCCAAACGAACAAGGACTGGGGGCAAGCCCCCCAACCTTGTATAAAAAACGCATAATACCACCCTGCCAGCCTCTGGGCAGGCAGGAGGCAGGCCCCCTGGACTCTGACCAAGAGCCAGGAACAGGCCAAACGAACAAGGACTGGGGGCAGACCCCCCAACCTTGTATAAAAAACGCGTAATGCCACCCTGCCAGCCTCTGGGCAGGCAGGGGGCAGGCCCCCTGGACTCTGACCAAGAGCCAGGAATAGGCCAAACGAACAAGGACTGGGGGCAAGCCCCCCAACCTTGTATAAAATCTCAGCCAAACTCTGGAAAACAAAGAAAGTAAAAGAAAAGGTGAACACTCAAGGATTAATCCAGGGAAAAGTAGAACGGTTTTAACAAAAGCCCAAAATAAAGATCCGGAAATGTCAAAGTATTACAAACAAAACTGGCCATTCTAAGGCTCAGCACAAAAATTATCAACAAAAGTAAAGGCCTAGGCATCAGGCGCACCATGGTCAGGACCGGCAGGCTCCTTGGGGGTTCCAGCTGCCAAAGCTTCATTCTTGGCAGCATAAAGGTTCCGAAATGCGTCCTCGTCAAAGATGGGAAACATTTCCCTGATTACCTCCATAACAAGCTCCAAGGAGGAAGTAGCCCCATTTTCAAAACTCAGGTCCGAGGCAGCTTCAGCTTCCTTCAGGATGGCACTTTTCTCGTCTTGCCACCCAGCCTGAGCCAGTTTGAAGTCTGAGCTGGTTTTGGACAGTTCCTCCTCCAGATCAGCTGTTTTCTTCTTGAGATGCTCCATCTCAGCCAGGGACTTTTCAGCATGCTCCACTGCCAGGCGGCTCTCCCTCAATTCCACCTCGAGCTTGGATGCCTCCCTCACAGCCTGCTCCCCCTGAAGCCTCCAGTGGTTGGCCTGCCCCTTCACTTCCTCCAGCTCGCTCTCTTGTTTGGACAGCTGGTCCTTCAAGCCCCCAATCAGGGTCACGTCCCTTTCAACCACGGCTAGGCGATCAGGAGGAGGGGCCCCAGGGGTGATAGTCAGCTCCTCGTCACTTAGGCGACTGAGGGCCGCCAGCTCGGCAGAAGCCTGCAACACCCTGGAAGTACGCTGTATATACTGGATTACCTGGTGAGAAGTGCTGGTTACCGACTTAATGAGGCGATCTGCCAAAACAGTACTAGAGTCCGCAAGCAAGCCTGATACGTCAACACTGTCGCCCGCAGCATAGTGGAGCTCGGCATTTCCCTCCAGAAGAGAAGTGCCCGGGACGTCGTGAGCAGGGCGCTTCGCCTCCGGAGTCTCCACATCGGCCTCTAAGTCAACCATGGGCACAACCCCCGGAGTTTCCCTACTCCTCTTTCTCCTACGAACCAGGGGAACGCTCTCTCCAGTTTGTTCAGACTCCGCAGGGTGAGACCCCGGGGAAGCATGTGCCCTAGCAGGGGAATCATCCTGACGGCCAGCATGGGAGGGGGTCGCCACAGAGGTAACTTCAGCCTCCCCGCCCTGAGCATTGGGAGAGGGAGCTGCCGGTTTCAGCCGAGGAGGGAAGGGGAGCCGTCGACCAGAAGCGAGCTCCTTCACAAACCTCATCAAGTTCTTCTCTCCTTTCTTGAAGTTGGAAGGAAGAAGGGGGACTTTCCGAGTGACAAAGAACTCCTCAGTCAGACCAAGCCTCCTCACCTGCTTCCTGGTCCAAAGGCGAGAAGCCTCACCTGCAAGACAGGTAAAAAGGGCCAGCTAAGAAAACGGATGAAAACCTCAGGAAAAATCACCAGGCCAATTCAAGCCCCTGAACTACCTTCAAGGCCGGGAATCAAACCCAGCGGAAGCAGATATTCATCCGTAGTGATAAGGTCTGCATGAGGAAGCCAGAAAGCAGGCACATTGGGGGGAGCCCCCTCAGTAACCTTAAATTTCTTAATCAGTTCTTCATCTGCCTGACTCAGCTTCACCTTCAAGTCTTTTCCCCCAACACCCGGATGATACTCCTCACGGGTCTCCAGGCGGGTATGTACGTGGTTCCTAAAATGCCTAGGGATCCGCCACCCTGAAGCACTATGTACGTACAAGAAATTATCTTTCCAGTCTTTCAGGCTGTTTAAGGCCGGCCAGACCAGAGCGTGTTTCTTCGACTTCAGGATGGACCAGTACCCAGGGGAGTCATCCCCCCTTGATGAGGATACCATTTGCAGCCAAGCCATGGCACGAAAGGCATCAATGGAAGGTCCCTCCCCATGGAAGAGGCAGGTCCAGGTGTAAGCCACCAGGGTCCTGATTGCTGAGGCGGTCAATTGGGCAATGGCCACATTCATCCTCTGGAAAGCCTCCTCCAAGAAAGGGTGAAGAGGGAATCGTAGGCCAAATTCCAAACTTTTGTGGTAGACAGCCACGCAGCCGTCAGGAGGGCAACACACCGTATCTTTTTCCCCTGGGACTATAACGGTGTACCCCTCCCCGAAATTGTAGAACTTTTCAATTTCCCCGGCAGCATTACTCTCCAAGATTAGGTCTCGGTTTTTGGTCTCAGGATAGGTTCTCAAAGGAACCAGGTATTTGTGTTTGTCCAAGAAATATTTTCTCCCCTTTTCCCTGGGAGCAAGGCCGGCAACGGTGGAAGGGTCAATCTCCAACGCACCATCGTCGGAATCGACGACGTCAAAGGACGCGGGTTCGGGTGAGTTCGCACCCCCATCTTCCTCGGGGCGGTTTTCCTCGCCGGGCCTGACCCCAGAGGAAGAGGCAAAGTCAGATCTCCCCCCTCTTCTGTCCTCCGTCCCCCCAGACGACGGACTAAAGGTAAGAGCGCGGGCACGAGACATTCTATTTCTCGAAAGAATATGAGGAAAAGGAAGAAAAACTAAGAGTTGGAATCAAGATTCTAACCCAGAAAGATGATCGTCGCCGAGAGAGGACCGGAGTTAGACGCCCTTCGAAATCTTGAAGGAAGTTCGCAGCAGCAAAGAGAGTGAAGAAGTGGAGGTACGAATTTTGAAAAACGCTAAAAAGAGAGTTAGGGGGAGAAAATGGGCTTATATAGGTCTGGGCAGTCGAAGGGTCGCCTTTTTCTGTAAAGCTCACCCCGCAAGTCATCCCCCACGTGTCACAGCTCTAACAACTAGTCTCCTCATCCCAAGAAAGCCTCGAGAAGGCAAAAAGACGCCAGGAACATTCATTCCCTCGATGACGTCACTCTCTCTCCAGATAATAATGATAAAAACAAAAAGCAAATAATAGCAAATAATAAGTGCCACATGTGAACCAAGTCGCCAGATCTTTTCATTAAAATTAAGGAAAACCCGAAAAAGTGGGCAAGTTACATAGCATGCAAGTCAGGAATACAAAAGGAGCCCCTATTTCCGGCTCATTATGCCTGCACCCCTCAGGCAGGCCTAGTCATCGTCAGAGCCCGGGGAGTAGTCCCCAGGGCTGTCACGTCCTCCAATGTCGGATCCCCAGTCCCAATCGTCGGAATCTTTGAAGGGATCTGCCGAATCATCATCCCCACGACCAGAGGAGTAGCCCTGGCCGTCACTGTCGCCGGACTCCCGGTTGCTGACATCCCAGTCCCTACCATAAGGGACTGTCTTGGTATCGTCACAGGAGTCGCAGCCAACCTTCTTCCTCAAGGGAGAAGAAGGGCCCGACTTAGAAGAGGACAGACTCGAGCAATCAGGGTCGAATTGCTCGGGGTGCAGCCATGGAAAGCATTCATGGCACCCCCTGTCGAAGCAACCCCCACCCTGGGGGCAGCGCCTGAACCTTGGAGCAGCTAGAGGAGCCCTCTGTGGACGTTTGCCCGCTTTGATAAGAGCCCTCCTGAACTTTCGGGGATATCGGACGCGGGATCGTCGGCTACGACGCAAAATTAGAGAAGACGCCCGGGAGTACCTAAGCTTCCAACTCCCCGCAAAGCGGCGGCTCACTACCTGAGCTCCACGGCAGAAAAACACTTTAGTAATCCACGACATTTTCTCTGAAGGGAGAAGAGAAGGTTGAAGATGGGTTGTGAAAACAGCAAAGAAACGGCAATTTATACGAAGGGTAGCCAAAGCATTAAATGGCGCCACAACCACTTTGATAGGGGGCGCGGCCAATCAACGCACCCGCACACTGCCCAAAAATCCGCTGGGAAGAGAAAGCAATCATCACTAAAAGAACATTCCAACCTCGGGAACAAGCAGTGCATTAAATGCCCGAGTTCAAGGGTCAACTGCACCCCATCTCAAGAGACGCCTGCCAAGAGGAAGGCCCCGCCTCCCTCTGGCCGGCGTGGGCCAATTGATGGGAGTCGACCAAGAACCACGGGTCATCCCCAGGGTGAATCCAGTCTCATCCGTCAACCCCCCCTGCGAGGGATTACGAGGAGTCCCTAAGGGCCTGCGCCTTCCGAGCAGGGCCTTCTGCCAGCCGAGCAGGGCCTCCAGGTTCTCCTCATGCTTTCTTCCAGGGCGCCCTAACCCCCGGCACGGGCAGGGAAGTCCGAGGACCCATCCGTCATTTCGCCTCAGGTAATGGAAAGTGGGTGGACGAGGGGAAGCCACGTGTTGTCCTCTCGTCCACGCATTCTCCTTCTCTCCTCTTCCCCCCCCCTCTCTCTCATGTGGGAAGGTATAAATACCCACCCATTTCCCACATAAAGGGGGTTGGATTTTCTCTCTCTAGACCCTTACTCCTAAAAACCGCCACCTAGTTCCTCACGAGCTAGGTTCGTCAAGGCATTCACGGACTGACTTAGGCATCGGAGAGGGTTCCCTCGGACAACCTCCGAGGCCCTGTGCGTTGCTTGTGCAGGGAGCAAACTCGCTTCGCCGGGAAGGTCCGACTATAGGAAAAGGGGAAGGAGAGATCAAGGGAAACCAAGCAAAGCGATATCTGAGCACTAAAGACCCGAGTTCTCAATTCGGGTTTATTGATTCCTTAACCGGAACAGATTTTATTTAGCATCAACGAGAATAAATTAATTTAGTTCTTGTAGATACGATATACGATTAGAGAATCGGTATCGTATTTTAAGAACGTTATTTGAAAATAGTTTTACTATCGAAAATAAATAAAAATATGATGCGATGAACAACCCATATTAATAATTAGACGATCGACGAAAAAAATAAATAAAACGACGGACAAAACGAAAAAAAAAAAACGTGAGATTAGGGAGAGAAAGGAGAAAAGACGGGTTTGATTTACACCCTCAACCTACATGCTTTGTTTACTCGGAATAAGGCTCGTCGGATGGTGGCTTGGGCACGTGAGCGTCGAGATGATGTGGGTGAGTTAAGGTGTCGGTTTTTTGGACGTTTTTGTGTGTGTATGTGGGGCGTGGATCGGCCGGATTGGACGGGATGGATTCGTCGGTTTTTTGGTTGCTATTTCGGTATTCCTTCGGACGTGGATTTCGAGACTTATTTTTTAGATACGAGTTCTGAAAAATTATTGTGCGTCGGGATTATTGTGTTGATATTTCATGTGTCTGAATGGTCGGACGTAAGGTCCTATTTATAGGAATTGCGGTGGTCTTGCTTGTGTGACAAGAAACACCGGTTTGGATAGGAAAACGAGAGTTCGTGAGGAAATAAAACTTCTCGTTTCTTGGTGAGTAAGGCAAGGATACTCGGCTGGTGGGAGTATTTCGGCTGTTTCAGCCGAGTTCTGGGAGCTTGATCGATCTCTGATTCGGTTTCCGGATAGAATTCCTACTTAAGATCGAATCCTATCCCTAAACGGATTTGTTTAATATTATTTGAAGCTGATTTTTTTGGTGTTTGAGTCCAAATCAGCCGTGTAGTGTCACGGCCAGCTCGTGTGACTCGGGAAAAAATATCTTTGACCGGGTTTGACTCGGTCGCTAAAAGACGGTTTTACCCCTGGTGCTGGAATCGACCCAAATTAGTCTTATTTGACTCGAAACGACCTACTGGGCCTGGATTTGAGGTCCGTTTTGTGAGATTTGTACTCCTCAACAAGCCTAAACCAAATGTCCATGATTTCGAGCCCATATCCGAGTCCATCAAAGCATGTTCGCGTCCTATCATCATTGGGTGTTTGGCGGGACCTACTATAGACACCTGGCGGTCAAAATGTGGGTGTCTACAGAATGGTATTTGATATCCTACAGCAATGTGTTGGGACGTCATACACCTTCAAAGTAAAGATAGGGATAAATAAATTTGGGACTGAAAGAGAATTAAAAGTTCAAAAGACATTTATGGCTGAGACGCATGACTCCACACCCACCACAGCCCAAGACAAGGTATGCACGATTAATTTACTGCTTTTAGAATAACTATTCCAAATGTCAATTATATTCACACTAGAAAAAAACAAAGCACAGAGCATAGAAGAAAACAAGGGAAAATCCACTAGCGTAGAAGCGGCAGAAGACGAGATGATCGTCAACACTCCACAAGAACCACAAACTTCAAAGCGGCCAAAACAGTAAGTACAAAACAAACTACACTTACAAATAATCCTTACATTTGCTTCATTCTGCAAAATTGACCTAAATCTGCCTACAATGTACCGCAGAGATGAACCCAAGGAAACAGAAGCAACCACGAAGGAGATTAGCAAGTATGCAAAGCGATTGCGCCCAACAGCACCACACCAAAGTTAATAAGGCCAACATTCAGCAACCTACAACCATTGATTGGAAAATTATTTACGTGTTCAGATTATTTAAGTACAATAAAGGATTATTATTTAAGTACTGTTTTCCATATACCATGACCTATATTCCAATTCCAATTCCAATTGCTTCATCAAGATTCGAAGGCGTGACTTACCCAGATTTGCAAACACTTATTTTAGTAACATCAAATTGTCTTCTATCTTACACTTATAGACGGAGCAAACAAAACTTCGTGTAACAAAACCAAACACTACGACTTTCACTCTTTTAACAATTGACTTCTACATTGAAACCAAGAATCCACAACAAAGACGCTGCGATAAAGAAAAGTCGCACAAATACACTATTGCTAGGCCCGTGAATTTCACAGGCACGAAAACTAGTTTTAATGCTACAATCTCAAAACAAGTTATTTAATTAATCATGTTTACCTAAAATATAATGATAGTGACACGAAAAATATATTGTGAATAATAATACGATGTAAAAAATTAGCCTCATATATATCAATTTCCTGGGTCCGCTCCTGATTGAGAACAAAAATTAAATTTTACCAAAAAAAATATATTTATTGATAATTTTTTTTTTAAATACTACTCCGTAAAAAATATATCTTAAAATTTTATTAATGGAAGTCGAGGTTGTATATTGGCAGTAACGAGACTTTTATTGAAAATTATTTTACTATTTTTCATGTTAAAATTAATACAGTCAATACTATATAAATTTTTGTATATTTAAAATAACATAATTAAATACTAGGTACCATCAGTTCTTAAGCATAGATTAATCCAATCATTAAAAAAAATGAACCAAACGCTAGGTATCGGGAATTAAGTTCCAATCCCATACCACCCTGGTTTGATTCCTGATTCCAACCTCATACCTTCTTGCGAAACAAACGGCTCCTAAGAGGAATCATTCGTTTTTAGATATCAACCAGAAATCTTTTGAGTCCTAAAAAGAGTTTTTAAGACTATTAAACTTAAGTAGAATTATCCCCGCATAAAAAATTATGATGAGTTAATGAAATTCTATGTCATAAATAAGAGAAAATTTTCATTTTTTAGATATTAACCAAAAATCTCTTCAGTCTTATAATAACTCTTAAGACTATTGTAGACACCCACATTTTGACCGCCAGGTGTCTATAGCAGTTTCAAAAAAACATCCGATGATGATCGGACGTAAACGTAACTTAATACACTCGATTTCAGACTCGGAATCAATAGTAGTTGGCACGGGCTTTTAGCGGAGTAAAAATTTCACCAAACCGACCTCAAATTCAAGTCTAGTGGGCCGTTTCCAGTCAAATGAGACTAATTTGGGTCAAATCCGAGACCAAGGGCAAAACCGTCTTTTAGCGACCGGGTCAAACCCCGGTCAAAGACATTTCCGAAACAGAAAATCTGTCACGAAGCGTTCGGGAATCCAAGTGGAAGTCTGATTCTTCACAAAAATCAGCCACGAAGAAGGATTAAGCAACTAAAACTCTCCCTTAAGGATAAAAATCGATCTCTAAATGAGACTCCTACCCGGCTCAGACCCACTCGATCGAGTGGACCGGCCACTCGGTCGAGTGAGCTCGAAAATCACGCCAAAACCAGCGTCAGACCGGGCACTCGATTGAGTGCTATGCACTACTCGATCGAGTGACCCTTGTTTCAGCTAGGACCGGATTGCTTTCCTATCCAAAGATGGAATCCTACATCTCCTAAACCGGGTGTTTCTTCCCCCTTAAGCAAGCCTTTTCCTATCCGAAACAGGAGTTTCTTCCCATCCAAGCCAGGAAACCTCCCCTATAAATGCACCCCCCTTGCACCAATTATTGATAACATCAATTACAAATCAATTATTCACACACAATTCCCGACAATTCACAATATCCATTCACAACCCGAAATTCTAGGCAATTTTAGGCAAACCATACACAAATACCAACCCGAAATTCTTGGCAATTTTAGGCAAACCATATATAAACCTGAGAGCAAAATTCCCCAAATCCCCTCCATAACCATACACACCATAACTCACCTATATACATCTTAACGCTCCCGCGCCTAGGCCGCTACTACGAGTTCGTTTTCGAGATAATCAAGCATGTAGGTTGAGGGTGTTACACATCCCGACTTTTCCCATTTCTTCTCTTTCTCTCGTCCGTTCGTCTTTTTATTCGGGTCATTCTAGTCACGTTTTATTTATTTCTTTTCTCGTTACTAATATCGATATTATCGTGCTATTTTCAATAAAGCGTCGTCCCTAGGATTCGATATCGACTCTATAGTCGAATGTCGGATCTAAAGGTATCAATCATCAAATCATGTTAAGCATAATCCCGTTGAAGCAAAGTAATGATCACATGGTCCGAAAAGACTAATTACGACATTACAACGTGGAGGAATTATCTCGTCTTAACAACATTCAAAACGATTTCTAAACAAATTTTTCAAAATCCACTCTAAATATTCGATATTGATCCCATAATCAAACATCGAATATTACGAGTATCAATATTTAAGTCGAGTATAAATTGCATCGTATTTTTACGCGAATTAGTCAAATTCTCGATTTTCAAAACCGAAAGCAATTTTAGAGTCAAAATTAAACCGGACAGCAGTCCGTATAGGGGGCACTCGACCGAGTGCCTAGCCCACTCGATCGAGTGGCACCCCAAAAAACGAATCAGAAACTTTTTTCGAGACCACTCGACCGAGTCCATCAATGACTCGATCGAGTGGCCCCTGATATAGCTAAACAGCGAGTTTTTAGCATGTTTCGAGTCCCGAAAAAATTATTTTAACGACCTCGGTCGTCACGTGTCAAGCCTATCACGTGTTTGCCTTTTCAAAATCATGCATTATATCATATTCACATCTTCTAACTCGTTTGCTCCTTTATTATCGCAATTATTGTATCGTTTGTGCCATTGTATTTCCGGGTGGTATGCCGCTCGTATATTGTAATCTGTTGTTGCACCTTTTCTTTTATTTCGTTGTTTGTTTTATTGTACTAAAACGAATCTCACATGCTAAAATAACTTTAACGTTAGTTTAGATGCATTAAACGACTTTGTCAAACATAATTCACATGTTTAGTCAAAATGCTCTTTGCATATCATTCAACCGTCAAACTAACACGCGTACACGAACAACGAACGATATCTTAGTAAAGGCCGCTAAGTGCGGGCGGGGTTGGGTGTTCTTTGTGAAGTGCCCAACACGTACCCTCACCCCTTACTCAGAACCGTGGTTTCTTGATGTCCGAAACCATTGGCATACGAGAGTTATCCAATACACGATAACCGATAATGTCGGTATTGGTATCGCAATGCAAAGGGACGAACCCCATAAACTCTGAAATTGGAATGGGCCGTACTTTGTGCACGGCCCACTAAGATATAGAGTGGGTTTGAACGGGTCCGAACTCCCACAAAGTTCGGTGGCAACTTCAACTTCGATTTAAATTTCAATTCGAGATCCATCTCACATGAGATTCATTCGCCGCCCCAAATCCGCACGTGGCCGCGTCGGGGTGGACCTATGTCATGTCCACAATTTGGCGACTCCGCAGGGGATACCTGATGTACCACTTGTCATCGGGATTCTCAGGGTGAGACTCGAAAAGAAATCGTTCAATTACTAATGTACGCGTTTTAGTTCGATGGTTCATGCATAACCCAAATCTTTCCCGGGCCGGTTACTTGTGACCGATGTCCCACTATACCACGGTGCATTTCTAAATAGGTGTGCTAAAGACTTCGATGGCGGAACTCGTATGGGTTTCACGGCATGTTCTAAGTCCAATTCGGCTTAGGAAATCCGTCTTTATTTACGAGAAAGCCGTCGTTGTTGGTATAGACCCTATTTCGACCGACCGAGACTTAGTTTAAGAGCATACATGGTGTTGTTATACTGCTTCCATGACTACATGCTACTTGATCAACATGTCATCTTTTTCAAAAACCGTTATTTCAAAAACTTGCATCTTTCCAAAAATATCAAATTTTGAAAAACCCGAAATACCGTCCGTTTCGGAACCCGTCTTTTCAAAAGAAATCCAATTTTCAAAAAATCGGAATACTTCCAAAAATTAGACTTAATATTTGACTCAAAACAAGCCTATTTTCAAGCCGGCATGCTGTCCATTTCAATATTCAAATTTTTGATCACTATTCGATTTTTCGAATTTTCAAAATTCTATTTCAATTTTCAAATCGTCGAGGTTCCATATCGATTTTCAAATCTTCGAGACGCCGTTTTCGATTTTCAAAATCTTCGGGATCCCGTTTTCAATTTTTTAAATTTTTCGAAATTTATTTCCGATATTCAAATTTTCAAAATTTCAAAAATTCAACTTTTCAAAAACCCGGAATACTACCAAAATTAGGACTTATGATTTGACTCAAAATAGCCTATTTTTAGCCGGTATTCTATCAATTCAAAAATTTTCGACTTTTCAAAAGTCGGGATCCTGTTTTCGATTTTCAAATTTTCGGAAATTCATTTTCGATATTCAAAATTCCGAAATTCAAAAAATGCATCTTTTCAAAATATCCAATTTTCAAAAAAAATCGGAACGCTGTCGAAATTTAGACTTAAGATTTGACTCAAAACAAGCCTATTTTCTAGCCGGCATGCCACCCATTTCAAATTTCGAATTCCGCTCCCCTTTCGATTTTCGAATTTTCAAATTTCAATTTCAATTTTCAAATCTTCAAAATTGAATTTCGATTTTCAAATCTTCAAGATAACATTCTTGATTTTTCAAATCTCCGAGATGCCGTTTTGGATTTTCAGTCTTCGGGATCTTATTTTCGATTTTCAAAATTTTCGGAAATTTATTTTCGATGTTCAAATTTTCGAAATTCCAAATATTCAACTTTTCGAAAAGCTCGGTCCTGTCGGCATGCTGCCAATTTCAAAAGACGGGACCGTCTCCCAATTCTTCAAAATGCGAAATTACTCGCAACCATTCTAATATTTCAAAAAGCCCGGTCCTATTGGCCCACCACCAATTCCAGGACCGTCCTCTCAATTTCAAAATTCATCCTTTTCAAAAATCTTCCTTATTTAGGAAGTCAATCCCTTTCAAAAACCTTCCTTATTACAAGACTTACCGCATTTAGTAGTGTCGGGTCTTTTACAAGTCGTCGAAGGTTTTTTAGCGTCGAAACTCCGTCGATCCTACATCACGAGTTTCTTCCCCATCCTAGTCCGCCTTTTTCTAAAGGCATAACCAACCAATACGAGTCATACACTCGTAAATGGAAGGTTCGTCTAAACACTCGAGTCCTAACTAGAAAGTTCCACGCAATCTTTCCCTCTAGGAGGACGGTCCCCACGACCTTTCCTATGGGAATTTCGCCCATCTTTCAATCCGTTAGTTGAGTCTTCTTAATTCAAGAATCCTTTAATTTAAGGGTCTACCCTAATCACATGATCGTTCTTATTTAAGTCAAGTCAAGGGTCTCTAGCGTCGAAACTCTGCCGATCTTACATCGCAAGTTTCTTCCCTTACCCCGTCTGCCTTTCCTCGAGGCCGAATCAACCTTTTACAAGGCATAGCCCTGTAGCTAAAGGTTCGTGATGCTTACATATAAGGGTCACTCGTCCAACGCCCGAGTCTTAACAAAATCTTCAATCCCACTTGGGGGCTACCCTTCAGCAGAGCGATCAATCACGGTTGCTCTAAGGGTCATGTCTCACGTACTCCACTTTCAAATCACTTAGATGTCACACCATCTGAGTCCTATTAGAGTCTTTAGTCTCACTCGGGGGCTGCCCTCCACCCGAGTAGTCAACCACGGTCACCTTAAGGGAGTACCCTACGTCCGCCCTACGATGACGTCCTTTTGATGCCTTCTTCGAGTCGTACCTATGCTACGAACACTCGAGTCACCTAGGGTTAGGTCACCACAGTTGGTCCGAGCACGCGACGCGGTCAAACACGGTCGCCCCTTTTTCGGATTTATCCTCGTGCAGCTCGAGTCTCATGGCCGACTCCGAGTCGCGGTCGTTACTTTGTCTAGGTCAACGTTCGAGTATCCCGATCCAAGAGTCTTAGTCATTCCCGTCACCCCGGGTCATGTCTAGTTCGACTCCTTCTCCTGCACCTGCGCAAAACCGAGCTTAGGCGAGTTCTAACACTTGTCGCTTCTTCCTATTAGGGACCCAATGAACGAGACACTACCTAACCACGACAAAGCCCGCGCCATCGAGAAAAGGGATATCCAGGGAAGCATGCTTATGCTATCTTGCTCCATTAACAATATCTTATTGAAAATCAATACCGCCCTAGATAACCTAGGTTCCAGGGTAGCTATCATCGAAGAGGATCTTGCAAGAACCCAATCGCGTCTAAGACAACTAGAACGGGTAAGGAAGCCAATCATCCAATCGGACCATTTTAAGGGTGAGGACTCTTATGAAACCATCCGATACCCCCCAAGATGGCAAGACCGAGAGCGGTAATCCACAAGTCACCTCTCCGAAAGTCAAGAACTAGTCAAAAGTAAGGACATTTACCCACTTGGATATGTCCTACACCTTCGCTTTCCAAAGGTTGGTTTCGAAAGGGCTAATACTACCCATAGGCCCAACAGCCGACGTACCTTTGGAAAAACGCTACAAAGCATGGAACGCCGAGCATTACTGCAAATTCCACAGAGGGAGGGGACACGATACAGAACAGTGATGGAAACTGAAACACCTCATCCAAGATTCCCTCGATGCCGGGAGGACACCCGTCATGGAAACATTGTCACTTGCGAGGCCCCTCACGGACTATACAGGGCCCAACGACCAAAACGTCCAATTTACCTCCCATGTATCCAAGGGTCCGGATTTGATTTGAGTCCTAGTCTGAGTCCGAGTCTAGGATGTACTATTTCTTTCACAGTCAAAGTCAGAGTCAGAGTCAGCTGTATTCTGTCCTCTTTTCAAAATTCAATAAAATCAGCTTTTCTATTTCTCATATATTTCCTTATGTGTTTCCGAGAACATGATAAACACCATCATACACTGTGAGAACATGCACGTGACTATTATAGGCACATCTATAATGACTACAGGAAACCGAGCCCGTGTTATCCTTTACCTGTTCCATGTCTGACATAGAAAGCCACATAACTACCCTTAGCAGGAGCGGTGTCGAATCCTATGATAAATCTAACTAGTCTCCTAGTTTGGGTTCAAGACGGGAGGCAAGCCCATTTCCCACAATAAACACCCCTCTAGTAGGACTGACCAATCCCTACCTTAGGCGTTAGTCTATCCAAAAAAAGCATCGTAACTCTATAGACGTGATGCCAAAAATACCTAACTCGGGACGATGCTTCCACCAAGCCTGCTCGGAATTATGATGACAATACCAAGATCCAAACTGCAATGCTTACACCTTACAAAAGCTTAGCTCCAAAAGCCTAATCCAACTGATAGGCCCAACCCTAGATCCACCCACAAAGGGATGCAACAGATCCGGGAATACCCGTGCCTATTGCCAACACCATAGGGGGATAGCAAAAAAACAAAAAAACTGGGAAAAAGAAAAAGAAAAAAGCTGGAAAAAAAAATCAAAAGTGCAAGAGAGAAAAAAAAAGCAAAATGCCAAAACAAAAAAGCAGGCCATCATCAAAAAAGAAGCGTCCACGACCAAGGTTAAACGGTCAATCCAAGTGAAGAATCCCATGACCGGGGCTAAGAGGTCAACCAACAAAAATTCAAAAAACCCATGACTGTGGTCAACGGTCAGCCCAAGTGAAGGTCCCTTGACCGGGGTACGGTCGCTTCAAGAATCATCAATGTCCATACCATCAAATAGGGGAGAGACAACCAAGCTGGTCAGCTAACACCACATCTAGCCTTCCCACATTACAACCCTCAAGACCTTCTCGAGATCTAGGCTAGAGACAACCCAGAATTTTGAGGATTCAAGCTCCATAGGATACACCCTATCTATTAGGGCCAGACATGGAAACTAGAGCCCACATTATCAAACCTGCCCAATCGAAGTTCGAGTCATTTTTATTCGACTTTCCCCATTCTTACCGCATTGCAATACCTTACCCTCGAAGCCTTAGCTCCACAAAATCGAGCTCCAGATTTCGAATTATCAAAGCCACTTGCGACCTAGCTCCACATTTCCAAAAACATCCAGACCAGTTACCAGTCCCGAACACGGGAACTCAACCTGTGGTCGGCATAGAACATGCTCAAATAGTTCATACCACCTCTGGGGGCTACCCCAAAGAACGCTCATAGTCACAGGATCAACATCCTAACTGATCTAGCCCTTTGATCAAGACATCATGGGGAATGCACCTAGCCTACACCATCGATATGGCTAGTTACACACAAAGCTCTAATAAACTAGGCACCATAATATATCTTCCAATTACACTGAACTACGACTTGGTATGATTTCACTACACGTGAATACGTAGGCAGCGTTTCAACAAGGGCACAACCACCCACACATTCAAAAAGCACCATCATTCCGGTTACGACACTGTCATGTTCTCAACAAGTTCGCTTTGTCGTCCTGAGGATTTCTCCTAGGCAGAAGTTCTCCATCCATTCACATAATCCAAATACTTTCTGATGTGTCGTGTTTATATAGCATTATTCCCTCGATTCCGTTGTCTTTTCCGGTCGGAACGCGCTCCTTAGAGCCGTTTCTTCTAACATTTTGCTTTGAGTGAGTGTTTTTGTAGATTCTACACGATTTCAGGTCTTTATGTGCATTTACACTCATATCTGGTTAGAAGAACGATCCCGAGACAAAACCCATGCTTTAGGACGTCTAGGCGAAGAAGAAACGAGAAGTATCGATTCATTGGGCCATGGAAAGCGGCCCAATACTTGTTTTATTAGTATTGTGCGCGCCAGCCTGCCCTGACAGGCCGCCTGCTGGCCGGCCGGCATGACACAAAGGCGATCTGAGCTTCATTTTAAGTTGCGCTTCTGCCCCTGCATGTGGCAGGCGGCCTGCCAGCCGGCCGGCGTGCATACTCAGCTTATATCCACCTATTTTGTATAACTAAGGAGTTGTAGTTTGATTATGGGGATCACTTTTCATACTTAGAATTTTTACATTAGAAAACTCGTGACTCTTAGCATTCTAGCACTCGGTTTCAACTCGTACTCGATTTCGGTAAATTCGTTTATGCAAATTTTCAGTTTTATATTTTAATCTTCATCGTGAATTACTTAGTTCGTCGTAATTTTCTCTTTTTACATTTCGTCGTTCCGTTTAGTTCGCTAGATTCTTGTTCGTTTATCGTTAGATTTATTTGCTTAACTTTTTATCATGAATTCCATGTATGCGATTTGTTGTTTCGTAATTATCATGCATAGCTAATTTTCTCGCTAGGGTCGAGGGGGATCGATGGATTATTATACGATTATGTTGCTTTGATACTAAATTTATAATTATGCTAGTACCATTTTCGCGTGTTTTATTTGTCGATTAATTTGTTAAAGGCCACAGCATTTTAATCTGTTTGGAAAATTCTAGTTCTTGTGCGAAAGCCGAATTAGGATTAGATCACGCGCGATTTGGTAGGGAGTCTAATAAGTTGCGAGAGCCCGTTAGATCTTTTCTAGGTTGACATGATTCGAGAGAACGTGTTATAGCCGACTAGCATGTTTATGTGTTTATTATTATTGTCCCATAATTGTCGAACATCTATCGTGAACCCGTGACCTTAGTTTTCATCTCATTGTTAGACTCGATTATTTATTATCGTATTTTTAGTAGTCTGTTATATATTTTCCATCAATCAATCGTTTAGAGCATTTTAGAATCGCCATAGCTATTAGACGAATTTAACCGCTTCCCTGTGGATACGATACCTTACTTGCCGCTATCTTCTGGTTAGTAGCATTAGGATTATCTTGATTGGGTGAGACGACTTAACCCATATCAAATTTGGCGCCATTGCGGGGGAAACAGTTTTTCTTGTTTTTTAGCTTGTTTCTTTTTTGTTCTCTTTCATCTCAAGGAATTAAAACTCCTTGAGATTGATCTCACTCCGTACTTGTAGTTTTGCTTATGCCCAGGTCTTTCCGGTCATCAGAGCTTACTCCGTTCGATCCTGAACCCGAGAAAACCTTTCGTAGGCGACGATAGTTTTGGAGAGAGATTTCCGCAGCTCCCGATCTTGCGACTTTGGAAGCTATTCATACCGAGTTTGTAGCTGAGCATCAGTCCTTTGAAGAGGAAAATCAATCTCAGTCCGAGATCATTTTACCGCCACTGATCATAAAAATGCCGAAGCTTTCTAGTCATTCGGAGCCCGAGCAAACTGCTCTTCCTAAGTTGGTTAAGCAACCAACTGCCACTCATGGTACGTTTGAGATTCGACCCACCTTTATCACTTTGGTGGAGAAGAATCAATTCGGTGGTGACCCTAAGGAGGATCCTCACAAGCATATGAGGATTTTTACTGATTATTGCTCCACGATTCCACTTCCGGCCGGAGTAACTCAAGAAGAAGTGATGGAGATGCTCTTCATGTTCTCACTATGGGATTTCGTTAGGGAGTGGATAACGGACCTTGATAAAGTCACCGAGGGGATCACCGATTGGAATTCTCTTGCTCTTGCCTTCTACAAGCACTATTACCCTCCACAAAAGACAAACATGCTCCGGAGTCAAATCACCAATTTTCGTCAAACTCCGAACAAAAATATTCATGAAGCGTGGGAGCGGTTCAAGAAGCTTGTGAAGGAATGCCCGTACCATGGTTTTCAGGTTTGGTTTCTTTGTAACCAATTTTATAACAGGTTGTATGATGATTGCAGGAGTACACTTGATTGGGCATGTAATGGGTGATTCCAATGTAACGTGGATGATGATAAGGCTTGGCAAACAATAGAAGAAATGGCATCTCATCACTCCCGATGGGGTAATCCAAGAGGTAATACTCGGTCTAATTTCGGTGAAAGTGGGTCCTCTAATGCCGTGGCTATTCAATTAGCCGCTTTGGCTAAGAGATTTGATGCATTGGAGGTGTCGAATTCTCAAGTGGGAGGGGGCATGCATCAAGTACATGCCATGCAAGATTATGCATGTGTTCGTTGTGGTGCCACGGACCACCAAGCTCAGGATTGTCTAGGCTCCATAGAACAAGTGAGTGCTTTTCATTCCATGCGCCCACGCTATCCATATATGAACCAACCGGGTTATGATGCATCTCTTTTGTCTTACAGGAGTACTAATGTCTTGAACCCGCCTATTACACCACCCTATATGCCCCCGCACAAGCAGCATCTCCAGAATCAGCAGAATTTCCAGAATCAAGGGAATTTTCAGAATCAGCAAAATTTCCAGAATCAAGGAAATTTTCAGAACCAGCAGAATTTCGGTAATCAAAGGAATTTCCAAAATCAGGGAAATTATCAGCAGCGACCTCACTCGGGTCAACATCAATAGAATTTTGGCAATACTAATCAGAACTTCGGGAATTCTCATCAGAATTTCGATACTAGTCATCAGAATTTCGGTACTAGTCAGCAGAATTTTGGCCAATTCTCCGCACAAGCTCAAGGTAATTCTTCTTCTTCTTCTTCTTCTTCTTCTTATTTGAGTTCTAATGAAATGGCTAAGCTTCGTAATATGATGCAGATGATGGCCAAGACCCAGGACTCTATGATGGCACAAATGCAAAAGAATGATCAAGCTACGGATAATGCCATCAAGAATTTGGAGAACCAAGTGGGACACCTTGCCGCGTCACAAGCAACGCGTCAACAAGGTAAACTCCCTTCTCAAGGTGATCAACAACATGATACGGCTAATGCAATCACTTTTCGTAGTGGCACACACTATGAGGGTCCGTCGATGCCTAAGGATGATATGTAACACCCCATGTTTTTGACCATTTTAGTTATTTCTAATAACGATTAATATTAATAAATCAAGTCTCGACAAACTATTTTAAATAGTAATATTCAATTCTTGTGCCTTTGGAACCTTTCTATTTCACTTCATTGTTTGCAAAACTGAAATTTTTATCGTTATCGCAATTCTGCACGATTTCGTAAAACGGTTCCTATTTTCTCATACGGACTCCGATTGAGGCGTTTTAAAAGCCTAAATTTATTAATTTTCCAAGATCTACACAATGGTGATATTCAAAAATTCAATTTATAAGTTCATCATAAAAATATTGTACTGGACAGCTCCTTTGCAACGAAAATCGTCACCCGATGAATCGTTTCTCGACATTCGATTTCCGTACTTCTTTCCTAACCTTTGTGGAACCAAAATAACTCAAAAATATTATTCTTACACACCTCATACCGTCACCTTGAAGTCCAAGGATAAAAAAAATGCTTTTCTAATCAAAAACACCAAATAGGGTAATGTACCTTCAAAAGTATGACTAGCCATTTGAAGCAATTTTCATTTCTTTGTTCATTTCTTGCTCCCTCACCAAGGACACGACCAAGTGCCCTTACAATCACCTTCATATGACCCTTAAACTCATATTTTTCATCCATCTAACATCCTTCTTAAAATCCTTTCTAAAAATCAAAGAAAAACCGTCAAAATAATCCTAAGTTCTTAAGCCTTTGCACCACCATTTTGAAGAGATCTAATCCCTTTTTCTCTTATCTTATATTATTTATTTTCAAGTTTATTTAATATTATAACTACTAACTTAGTTTGTTTTTGTGTCCTTTTAACTAATTTATGAAGAGGAGCAAGAGAAAAGGAGCATCGATCTTCGTTTTCTTATATGTTGTAGAATCGATTATTTTTGCTCAAGGTAACCTAACTTTTCTTCGCCCTCAAATCTCTTAGTATAGTGTTTAGACTCTAACTAACATATAACATCATGTTTAGGACTAAATCATTAGATCACCAAGTTTAAAGTTAACTATTTGTTGATTTATCACTTAACAATACATGCTGTAAAATGGATTCTATGATATATGATGTATGTTCATGATTTTTCTGTGTAAAATATGTTTCGAATTAGCCTTAGGTTTCTTCATGAAAGTTGTAGATCTGAATGTCTAGAATATGATAAAAATATGAAAAATAAGTGTTTATGAAAATATATATTTAATAATGATTTATTTCGTAAATTGGTACTGTATTATTTTATGTACTGTCTGAGAAAATAATATGTTTCGTGATTTTAAACGTTTCTTTTGGACTCGGAAAAACTATTTTATGTTCCCGATGATGTCTTTTATGAGTACGTCAAATTTCGTATAAATCTATCATATATAATTTCATTTATAAAATTTGTACTAAAATGGGTCAGATCTGGAAAGAATATTTTATTTAAGAACATTTATAAAGTATTTTAAACTTAATTTATGGGGATAAGTTATGTAAAAGTATACATATCCAAAATACAAATTTGGCTCACTTTTCTGATGTTTAAGTATTTTAAATGATTTAAAAGAAAGTATTGAAAACCGTACTGTTTTCGTTTTTTAATTTGTTAAAAATAATAAATCTTATTATTTTTGAAAAATGAATTTATATATGAAAACCTAACTCATAAAAGTATGTTGATTATGAAAATCGAATTTAAAAATAACATTTGAAAAATGACTCATTTAGTATCCTTAATAATATTATCGATTTTGTTATTACTTAAAGTTACTTTTGTAAAACTCTATATTTTGAGAAATATGATACCTAATAATGTTTAAAATGATTTTTATAATTATTATTGATTTATTTGATGTTTGAAATATTTTACTAAGTATAAATAGGCTTTAAGAGATAAGTATACTTGTACAAATACGAAACCGTATAAAAATACTAAATACGTACACTTGAACAATAAATGTACTAAATACTGGTACCCAAAAAGTATAGAGTACTAAAAGACGAATAACCCAAAAGTACTAAGTTAAACAATGCTTAAATGTGCAAAACAACACTTAAACTTTATAATAAACACTTAAGGACTAATTAGTGACGAAGTCAAAACTAAGGGTTGACTAGTCCATCTTGGTCAAACTTTGGCTTTTTAAGTCAACATAGACCAAGTCAAGATAAAGGAACCCATCTTAAATAATGTACTTAGAAATAACTGAATCTTTAATCAAATCTCAACTAATGAACGCTTCAAATAATATATCTCAAATAAAATGTTCCAAATTTCTTACATCAGTATACTAAACTATCAGTTAAGATAAATTTTACGATGATTGATAATGTTTGTTAATCTTAAAATCGACATACTTAAATTCCATAGGAACAACTGTACTTCTAGTCGGTGTGTTACCTAAGCCGGTGATCCGACACGTTTTTCACGAACGATGTTATTGACACCAATCATGGTGAAAATGAACATGTGCCCTGGCAGTACCCTCTGAGTTGTCTTCACCATTCCATATTGTAATGACTTGTTCCGAGTCAATACATAGCCCACAGACCGGTCATCCTTATGGAACCCGATATTGTTTCATCCCTCTGGTCATCAGACATGTGCCCCACGATGACCGCTGAGCTCGATATTCCAGAGACTCTGTCTTTATAAGACACCCAAATTCAGCCTACGTTTCGTGTTGGGCACTATCTTGGTAAAGTTTAGAAGGCGATGTGATAGAAGACAGCTTCGAAAGTAGACTACGACACTCGGAGTCACTGCTCATGGGAGGCCATGATGCATCCTGCCGGTGCGAGAAAATGCTAAGAAGTAAATGGGCAGCCAGCTCCTTATGAGTTTGTCGGTAGAGTAGTAGTCGTCCAGTTGCCATTGAGGTGCTCGGTTGTGTAAATGTTCTCTTTCCCGAGACCAAGAGTATGGATTGGGTGTGTGCGCATACATAGACAAGGGCACTGATCAGCTCTCACTCTCTATATCGGATATCTTTGGGGGCGGAATACCTTCCGACCTTTGCCTTAGCAGTGTATGGGACATGTTCGGTTTAGCGGGGCCTCTGAGTCCATGCACTTGCAGTCCTTCTTCTCCGTATGTTAGTCGACTAAACCAAGTCAATTTAGGTGTTCAATCCTATTGAGCACTAGGGGTGAGATGTAAACCTCCTAGTATCGATATGATTGGCGGGATTGATGTTCCCATCCACACTTATGGTGAGATGCAAGCCTTAAGTGTGAATGAGACATTAGTAGTCACGTCCCGTGCATTATGTGAACGGAAACCATTGTTTTTAAAAGTAAATGACTACAGTTTTCTAAATCACATGTGCTAGTATGATGCTTTGTTACTGTTCTATACTCTTATGACTAATGATGTGATTGAAATGCTTGATAATGGGAAGGGATGTTTTGTTATATGCCTTGCTTGAATATTGATTATGATTGATATTATGTTTCATACGATTTGTATTATGTATGTCTTACTCTATTTTCACATGACACTTCTACGAATCCATGATCTATGGTTTACTGTATTATTCACATGATAGTCATATGATGTATGTATTACTTTATTCTATATAACGTACATGTCTTATATATTTAAATTGATTCGCATGTTAAGTGAAATCACTTCATGTGTATCTCACATTGTATACATGTCGATTTGTTGATAAGTGTGGTTTGTAGTGCCTATTTTGTAGTGTTTTGGTCCCATTTTCCTCGTAGAATCGCTCCTTGGGAGCGGTTTAGGGGCTTCTTATGCTTCCTTTAGTTCGTTTCAGGTTCCCGAGACCGATTTGGAAGAGTTGGAGCGATTCCGACTCTATACATACACATTTTGGAGCCAACGGAGTAAAGGAACGATGATTCGATGCCTTGGAATCGACCCCGAGACCTTGGGCCCCAATCCCGAGCCTCCGAGACCCGATCCCGAGTCCCGAGAATCGATGGGAAGCCCATGAGAAGCAAGGAGGGACCAAAAAGTTCATATTGGAGGCCTACAAGGCTCATCCCGAACGGGTATGGCCTCATCCCGTCCGGGATGAAGAAGGAAACGAAGATGAGCTTACTGACTGCCCATCCCGACCGGGAGCAGGTCTTCCCGGCCGGGACGGACCCCATCCCGACCGGGATCACCTCGTCTCGGCCGGGACGGGCCTGCTACAGCTTCGCCTTGCTTTCTTTCTTCCCCTTTCCACTTGTAACCCTATATATACCCCCCTCTCGTATTAAGACAGAAGGATATGTTATATTCTTCATTAGACACTAAACCCTAGACTACTTTAGGTTAGATTAGATTAGAGTAGAGTAGATTAGTCGGTAATTAGTCTTTAATCTTAGATTAGTGCTTGTATTATTGGATCTCTTGAAGAATCCATCCAAGATTGACAACCTTGGTGGATGAATTTAGGTTATCTTCTATGCAAGTGTTCTCCTTTTCATTCTCTTGCTAGTTTGGTATAATCTTCTCATCCTTTTACTCTTAATCTTTGTTCATTCATCCAAGTTTACATCTTTGATTGTTGTTTATTGTTCTTGTTAGTTTCTTTATATATGTTTTGTTGTTTGTGTTGGTTTATCTTGTTTTTGTTAGTATTTCCTTTAGATATGTTAGAGTAGTGTTCTTGCTAGGGTTAGTAAGGTGATTAGGGTGTTAATTGAATGATTAAGGGTTTGTTAGAGATGTTGGTGGAAGATTTGGGTTTCCTCTTGGTTTGGTGCATATTACATGCTTGTTGAAATGCTTGAATGACTAGTAGATGCATATGCTTGTTTTTCTTGCCTTTCTCTTGTGGGTGTTAGTTTGTTTGTGGGTTCGGTTCCCTCACTAAGTTGCGAGAGCCCGGTGAGGACGACCCCTAGGTCGGTCTAAGTTGCGAGAGCCCGGATGCGACCTAGGCCTCGTTATCACGCTAGTAACCCCGTTTGTAATGTGTGTCGCCGAGATGGGTTCTAGTTGGAACCTCTAGTTAGGTCTAAGTTGCGAGAGCCCGGACCAACCTAGATTACCCTACTACCTCCTTCGCTCTAGTTATCCCTTGACCATTCCGTTACCCCTTTGACCCCGACCTAATCCTAGCCCGTTTTCCTTAGTTGTTTCTCCTTAGCCTTAGTCATAGTCTAGCTTTCTCCCCTTCTCATCACCTTAGTTTAGCTTAGCTCGTTGACTTAGTCTCGTATTTAGGCGACCTTAGTCTAGGCTATACATTACCGTCCCCGTGTATTCGACCCGAATTGCCCTATCTACCGTAGGAATAGCCGGTTATTTTATTGACGGTTGGGATTCCGCGACAAATCCCCTTCCATCATTTGTAATGTGACATGCCTGCTTATCTATTAATTAGATAACCTAAACGTTGTACTACATTGATTATTCGGGGCCGTGTTAGAAGGACGGTTAGGTTACTCCCACTAAGTGGGACATGTATATTTAAATATGCATTCAGGTTGACGAACCCTCAAGACTAGACATGGGGTCATGCTTGAGTGCAAGAGATACAGTGTGGCAGATGAAAGTGTCAAACTATAAATCTTGTAACACAAATTTTGTCAGACTATTGTATTTAGAAATTTGTAATTCGGGTTTCAGTTGTTGTATTTTAACAATCGGTTCATTTATCGGTAAAAGACTCACTTGAGTCGACGGTTTTTAATTTTTACCCCTTTTTACGACTTAATTATTTTCCGCCTTGTTAATTAATGTCATTAGAAGAACCGGGTTGTTACATGATACACCCGCCGAGAAGGAGGAGGTTCTTGTGGAAGATGTCAATGAGGATGTTATTGTGGAAACTCCAAGTGAAGATCAAGTTCCACCACCCACTACTCCCGTTCCCACTCCGACTAGTCCAACAATTCAAGTACCATTCCCGGGTCGATTGAATAATCGGAAGGAGACTACCCAATTTGGCAAGTTCACGGAAGTTGTGAAGAATTTGCAGGTTACGGTCCCATTTACCGAGCTCATTATGCAGGTCCCATCTTATACCAAATTTATGAAGGACATGTTGACTCGGAAGAGAAGCATTGGTGAGGTAGAAACCGTCGCTCTTACTGCAGAGTGTAGTGCATTTTTACAGAACAAAGCCCCACCAAAGCTAAAGGACCTCGGTAGTTTCTCGATTCCTTGCACTATAGGCACCTTATCGATTGATAAGGCTTTATGTGATTTAGGTGCTAGTGTAAGTGTCATGCCTTACTTCGTTTGTGAAAAACTTAACATGAGTCCTCTTAAGTGTACTAGTGTCACTTTGCAGATGGCGGATCGTTCCATAAAACGCCCTTTGGGAGTTTTAGAAGACGTGCCCGTTAGAGTTGGAAATTTTTTATCCCGGTTGATTTTATCGTCCTTGACATGGCCGAGGACACCCAAATTCCCATAATTTTGGGGAGACCATTTTTGCACACTGCCGGCGCGGTGATCGATGTTAAGAACGGTAAATTGACTTTGGAAGTGGGTGGAGACACCATTCTTTTCTGCTTAGATAGTACACTTAAGAACCGATGGTAACGGATTCTTGTTGCATGATTGATGTTTTCGATGTTTTAGTTCATGATTCTATGGAGGTGTCCCTTATACGGGATCCCTTAGAAGCTCTGATATGTTTGGAAGCGTGTGCAGGTGATGCTTTTGTTGACTCTGCTGTCATTGATGCTTTGGAAGGAAGGATGCTCACGGAGGAGCAAGGTGTCGATGTAACCAACATCGTACACACCTCATTTGCTATTGACATAAGTGTTCCGGAGCGTAAGCCACTTCCGTCTCACCTAAAATATGCCTTTTTAGACGATAACGAGAGCTTTCCCGTGATTGTAAGTGCTGATTTAACTGAGCAACAACTTTCTGATTTGTTAGTTGTTTTGAAGAAAAATAGGAAAGCTTTAGGGTATAGTCTTGATGACTTGAAGGGAATCAGTCCCGATTTCTGTATGCATAGAATTAATCTTGAGGAAGGTCATCGTCCTTGTGTCCAGGGTCAACATAAGTTGAACCCGAATATGCAAGTGGTTGTTAAAAAGGAAGTTATGAAATTGTTGGATGCGGGAATCATTTATGCGGTTCCCGATTCAAAATGGGTGAGTCCGGTACAAGTTGTACCTAAGAAGGGAGGGACTACTGTGGTCCCGAATGAGAAGAACGAATTAATCTCTACACGAATTGTGAGGGGACGGAGAATGTGCATAGACTATAGGAAGTTGAACACCGCGACCCTTAAAGACCATTTCCCATTACCGTTTATCGACCAAATGCTGGAGAGGCTAGCTTCTCACAAGTATTTTTGTTATTTGGATGGCTATTCGAAATTTTTCCGAATCCCGATACACCCGGCTGACCAAGAAAAGACCACGTTTACTTGTCCCTATGGCACTTTCGCATATCGCAGGATACCATTCGGGCTATGTAACGCACCCGCCACCTTTCAAAGATGCATGATGAGCATCTTTGTAGCAACCCGGATTTTCAAAAACTTAAATAATATAAATAGTATGAAAATAGGGTCGAAGGTGGCGGAAACACCCGACCAAATCCGAATTGTCACTATGTCGACAATTAACTAATACATTATTCAAAAGAGTTCAAACTGAAAATTAAAGACATAAAATAAAGGGTCTCTGTCCACAAGTCTTCCCCAACAACAAAGCATTCAACAACATCCTGAGGGGGGGGGGGGGGGGGTTCCACAGTCAGTGGGGAGTAACTAGATGCTCTCCCAGTCGTCTTTACAATAGGATGAAAGCAACTAATGAATAATACGCATAAGGAATACATGAAAGCATTATCATACTCGACCAATTAAGATTATACCAATTACTAAGAAATTCCAACATCCAAACCGGACTGATTACTCACAATTAACCTTCTTACACTACGTCTAGGGTATAGAGCTAACACCGGCTCGAGTGTATAACTGACACTCTCACCCGCCAGAGCATATAACTGATACTCTGACGGACGGGTCGTATAACAGACTTCCCATCGGTGTGGAGCATATAACTGATACTCCACGGTACTATGTATAGCCGTATAACTGACAACTATATGTCTAAGCCTAGCTAGGGCTCTCGATGCAATAACTGTACACCGAACAACACACGGGACCCAGAGCGTATAACTGACGTCTCAAGGCACGCCCGAACATAGACCTTCGATATTTGGCGCTTTTTCATTCCGATTGGTATATAACTGATACCGCACGTCATCTATACCACTACCTCTCGTGTAACTGTATAGTATAACTGATTGCACCAGGTTCTTGTGAATAACGTCACGATTTCAATCCTAGTACAGTATAACTGACTGTACTAAATGGCAACCCACCCTAGTATAGTATAACCGACTATGCTAGATAATAACCATGTCTCAAACATAGGACAACATAACTAAGTGAAATATGAAGAACATACATAGAAGTAACCTTTCAACAATACGTGAATAATAGATTATACAACTAACTATAACCATAAAGTTAATCTTGCATATCTAATGCCTAATAGTATTCAAGGTTAAGATTCGTTGACTATAACCTTGTCTACTAAGTTGAGGTTGACCTATCCTCAACCATAACCTCGTGGAGTTACAACAACTGCAACAAGATTATGATGTTACAACGATGTTACATTAACCTCAGGTGAAGTGATGTAGTAACTTCTCTATGAAGGTACATTAACTTCAATCAAGGTCACATTAACCTCGGCTATAACATTAACTCTTGTTAAGCTTACATTATCCTCGCTATAACCTTAACTCTTGTTAAGGTTACGTTAACCTTAGTTATAAACTTAAACTCCATACTAAGGTTACCTTAACCTTCGCCCTAACCTTAACTCTAAGTTAAGATTACGATAACCTTGACTATAACCTTGCGAAGTTTCAGGAACCTCGACAAGATTATAACCCCGTGTTGAAGTTATCTTAACCTCAAGTGAAGTTGCATAGTACTTCTCAACGAAGTTACATTAACTTCAATTAAGGTTATATTAACCTCAATCCTAGCCTCAACCACCGGGTGATGGTAGGTTGAGTCATCATTGAATCTAGGGTTTGAAACCCTAAAAGCATCGATGAAACACCCTAGCATCTCCACCAAGGGAGGCCATGGTCGGTTCACGCATGTCCTAGAATTCTCTTACGAAACGACTCACAACTTTATAATTTGCACAAAACGGTAATTAACGTCTTAACGGTAAAATTAACGATATAATTAAATCGTGCAATTATCAACGAAATAATAAACGTGCATAATAATACCACACACCATCCAATATCATATTATACATTCATTCATCATATTAATGGCATTCACATATCATATACGCGATTAAAAGACACATCTAGTTACCTTGAAGCCTGCTAATTCTCGATCTCGTCTTCTATCACGTAAATGTCTTCACCCAGACCCATCTCCACGCCTAGATCACCATCCATCACGTGCCAAACACCATAAGAAAACCCTAATCAAACACTACTAAAAGAACTATGAAAAACTTGCGCGAAAGGAAACAAAACTTACGAAACAATGCGAAGGATTGCGCTAGGATCGATTAAGATTAGCAAGAGATTAGGATCTATGCTTGAATGAGGAGGAGGAGGCACGAAATTATGGACAGAAAGAGGGGTGTGTCGTGGCTAGGAGGAGGAGAAGAAAAGAGAGGGTGAAACCTAATTTTAGGGTTTTGCAAATGAGAATAAGAGGTGGAATCTCCACTCTAATCACATATATATAGGGAAATATCATGGGCAATGCTTACTTGGGCCCAAATCCCAATGCTCCCTCATCAAACCACATGTGGAAAGCAAGGATGGTTTAATCTTGACCCAAAATCCAAGCTAAACCGACAATAGATTACAGGATACGATTTTCGGACAACTAGACATGAAAAACGGAATATCCGAATAGGAAAATTATAGGAATTGAATTAGATAAATAATTTCGGATATTAAAATATATGAAATGGAATAAATAATTATGTCCGAAAATTCGGGGTGTTACAATCCATCCCCTTAAAAAGAAGTTTCGTCCTCGAAACTGGAAGGATGATTACCTCAATCAAAGAGATGCGGATGCTTCTCCCGCATAGACGCCTCGGTCTCCCAAGTTTCCTCTTCGAACCTCTAGTTCCTCCAGAGAACTTGCACCAAAGGAACCACCTTATTCCTCAGAATCTTATCTTTCCTATCCAAGATACGGACTGGACGTTCCTCATACGTCAAATTCGACTCGAGCCCAATCACATCTGCTTCTAATACATGGGAAGGGTCACTGCGATAACGTCTCAACTGAGACACATGAAACACATCATGAACCTTCAACAGATTCGGAGGTAGGGCCAATCTATAGGCCACCTCGCCAACTCTCTCAAGTACCTCGTAGGGACCAATGTACTTAGGGCTTAGCTTGCCCTTGATTCCAAATCTCTTAACGCCCTTCATTGGAGATACCTTAAGAAGAACCTTATCCCTGACTTCGAACTCGATTGGTCTACGTCGTAAATCTGCATACGACTTCTGACGATCCTGGGCAGCCTGCAATTTCTCACGAATCAATCTCACTTGCTCCATTGATTCCTGTAGAATTTTTGGACCAAGCACAGCTGCCTCGCTGCTGTCATCCCAACACATCTGGCTACGACACTTTCTCCCATACAAAGCCTTAAAGGGAGCCATCTAGATACTGGCGTGGTAACTGTTATTGTAGGAGAACTCAACCAAAGGTAAACTCTTCTCCCAACTCACTTGGAACTCCAAGACACATGCTCGCAACATATCCTCAAGTGTCTGGATAGTCCTTTCAGTTTGACCATCAGTAGCTGCATGAAATGCTGTACTCATCTTCAACTCACTTCCCAGAGCTTCTTGTAACTTCCTCCAAAACTGAGAATAGAACCTCGGGTCACGATCTGAGATAATGTCCTTAGGAACTCCATGCAAACGAATGATATCTCTCTGATAGGCATTTGCAAGCTCATCGAGACTCCAAGTCTCCTTCATCGGGATGAAGTGTGCAACCTTCGTCAACCGATCCACAACCACCCAAATAGCATTCATGCCCCTCTGCGATCTCGGTAGCCCCATTATGAAGTCCATCGAACTAGATCATCAGGCAACACCCTCATGGCATGACAAGTCTTGCGGCTCAAAGCATCAGCGACCACATTTGCCTTACCCTCATGATACAAAATCTCAACTTTATAGTCATTGATCAGCTCTATCCAACGCCTTTGCCTCATGTTGAGATCTTTTTGTGTGAAGATATACTTCAAGCTCTTATGGTCGGTGTAAATGTTGCGAGAAATACCATACAAGTAGTGTCTCCACAACTTCAGCGCGAACACAACAGCAGCTAACTCCAGATCGTGAGTTGGATAGTTCACCTCGTGAACCTTCAACTTCCTCGAAGCATAGGCAACCACTTTGCCCTTCTGCATTAAAACACAACCCAATCCAGATTTCGATGCATCACAATACACGTCGAATCCAACACCTTCCTCAGGGAGTGTAAGCACTGGAGCAGTAGTTAACCACTTCTTCAACTCCTGGAAAGCAGCCTCACAAACTTCAGTCCAAAGGAACTTCGACTCCTTCTTTATCAACTGAGTTAATGGCCTTGCTATCCTTGAGAAATCATTGACAAAGCTGTGATAATATCCAGCAAGACCAAGGAAACTGCGGATCTCGTTGACATTCTTCGGACTCTGCCAATCGACCACGGCTTGAATCTTAGTCGGATTGACAAGTGTAGTTTGTAGTGCGTAATTTGTTGTGTTTGGTCCCGTTTTCCCTTGTGAAATCTCTCTTTGGAGCGATTTCTGGGCTACTTAATTATACTTCATCTAGTTCGTTTTAGGTTCCCAAGACCATTCATGGAGAATTGGAATGATTCCGACTCGTTTCATGCACTTTTGGAGCCAACGAAGAGAAAGAACGATCACTCAGTGCCTTGGATTCGATCCCGAGACCTTGGGACCCATTCCCGAGCCCCTTAGACTCGATCCCGAGCTCCGAGAATCGATGAGAAGCCCATGAGAAGCAAGGAGGGACCTTAAAGCTCATAATGGAGGCCTACAGACCCTTCCCGGGCGGGAAGAGCATCCTTTCCGGTCGGGAAGGAGTGCACGAATGAATAGGCTTATGTTTAGGCCGTCCCGACCGGGACCATTCCTTCCCGACCAGGAAGGGTGTGTCATCCCGACCGAGACCATCCTTCCCGACCGGGATGGGAGTGCTGTAGCCGCGTGACTTCTTTTCATTCCCCTTCACTCTTGTAACCTTATAAATACTCCTCTCTTGTATTGTTTAAACACCATACATTACATTACACTATCTTAGGCCCTCCTACAACATTCAAAACCCTAGATTTAGTTCCTCCTCTTATTAGCTTAATCTTTCTTTAAACTCTTGTTAATCTTAGATTAATCTAGTTAATTAGTCTTGTATTAAGGAGATTCTTGAAGACTCATCCAAGATTGACAACCTTGGGAGATTATTTGGTTTTTTCTTATTTAATGCAAGTTCTCATCTTTTTATCCTCTTGTTAGTTGGTATAATCTCTTTTCTCTTAATCTTTGTTAATTCTGCAAGTTTTAATCTTTACATATTGTTCATTGTTCTTGTTGGTTCATTATGAATGTTTTGTTGTTTATGTTGATTTCTCTTATCATTGTTAGCATTAGATTGATTATGAGTGAGTAGACTTTTTGTGGGGTTATTAGGGAGATTAAGTGTGGATTATGGGTAATTAGGGTTTGATTAAGGGAAAAGGTGGAACCTTTGTTACTAGTCACATGTTGAGCACTCTATGTGTTTGTTGAATTGCTTGTTTGAGTTGTAGTGGCCATGCTTCTCATACTTGTTTTCACCTTCTCATTTGTGCGATCGATTTGTGGTTGAATGCTTATGTTTTGGGTAATACTTTGCATGAGTATTCGGGTCTAGTCTTTGACACAAGAGTGCGGACTTAGGCTTTGACGCGAGAGTGCGAACCGACCTTAGTAACTAGGAGAAACCTACACCCTTGACCTCCCAATCATCCTACTACACTTATGAACCCAACCTAACCCTACTCCTTCCCATATTTAATTTCTCCATCTTCTTTAGTAATCATTTCTCTAGTTTGATAGTTTCTTTAAGCTTTAGCTGTTCATTTAGTCCTTGTCATATATAGTGCATTGCTAGTCTAGTTTTATACCTCTTCATCATCATAGTTTGTCAATTCTCGTCATCTTTGTGTTTGTTTGTGACTTAGCCTCGTTGATAGGTAGACCTAGTCTACACACCATTTTCCGTCCCTGTGGATACGACCCGACTTACCCTAGCTACCCGTTAGGTATAGTTGGACTTTACTTGATCGGTAGGAACCACGGCAAAACCTTACCATCAATTTGGCGCCGTTGCCGGGGACGGCGCATGTTTAGACTTAATTTACTTATTAGCTAGACTTAGTTACCCTTCTTGTGTTCTTCTTCTATCTCTTGTGCATATTTTGTAGGTTTTTCTTGTTTTCATAGCTTTCTTTTCTCTTTGTCTTCCGTTGTGTTCGTTTATTGTCTTTGCCTAGTCCCCATAAAGCACTAGGTGTTCTCACGTTTGTTCAAGTGTGTAGTGCATGCCTAGGAGGAGAGGCGACTTCTTTCTCTTCAATCCAGAGCCGGAAAGACTCTTTAGAGCCTTCGCCAACGGACGATTGATCGAGTTAGAACCTCTCAACCAAGTACTAGCAATACCATTGAAGAACAAGCTCAAGGATCCGACTTGAACGAAACACCTCGAGAGACGGCCGAAGGGAATTTCATCAATCCTTTTGGTACTTCTAGTCATTCCTCTCAACCTAGTTCTCCTTCTACATCTACTTCAACACCGTCTACACCATCATCTCCCGCATATTCAACAATGCCTAATTTCTCTTCTCATTCAACCTTTACGGAAGATGTTTTGCCCGGTCCAACCGCTTTACCGGCCGCTTATATCGGCAATTTTGTGGCAAAAACGCCATTCATCCAATTGGTCGAAAGAAGTCAATTTAGTGGGTTACCAACCGAAGATCCTCATCAACACATGGAAACCTTTTCGGACTATTGCGATACTATCTCACAACCGGGAATAACCCAAGACCAAATCCGGTGGGTATTATTTCCTTTCTCTTTAATCGGTAAGGCTAAGCAATGGTTCAAGGGGTTAGACAAGGCGACTCTTGGTATTGATACTTGGAAGAAGCTAGCCTTAGCTTTCTACCAACAATTTTATCCCCCGGAGAAGACAAATCTATTGAGAGCCTCTATCACGGGATTTCAACAACGTGATGAAGAAAGACTCTATGAATCGTGGGAAAGATTCAAAGCCTTGATCCGCTCTTGTCCTCACCATGGTCTATCACAGTGGTTCCTTGTTCAACAGTTTTGGAACGGGTTATATGAAGACTCAAGGGCCATACTCAACATGGGATCGAATGGAAGGTTTACCGAGGTAGATGATGACCAAACTTGGTCAAGAATTGAGGAGATGGCGGTACACAACTCCCAATACTCAAGGCCTAGTGTAGACACCCACATTTTGACCGCCAGGTGTCTATAGTAGGTCCCGCCAAACACCCGATGATGATAGGACGCAAACATGCTTTAATGACTCGGATATGGGCTCGAAATCATGGACATTTGGTTTAGGCTTATTACGGAGTACATATCTTACAAAACCAACCTCAAATTAAATCCAGGCCCAATGGGTCGTTTCGAGTCAAATGAGACTAATTTGGGTCGATTCCGACACCAGGGGTAAAACCGTCTTTTTACGACCGTGTCAAAACCCGGTCAAAAATGTTCTCGAGACACGTGAGTCAGCCGTGACACCTCACACGGCTGATTCGGACTCCAATCCTACAAAAATCAGCTTTCAAATAATATTAAACAAATTCGTTTAAGGATAGAATTCGATCTCAAGTAGGAATTCTATCCGAAAACCGAAACAAATCGCCAACCAAGCTCAAACACTCGGCCAAACAGCCGAGACACTCCCCAACCAGCCGAGTTACTTGGCTTCTCCACCAAGAAACGAGACTTTCGTTCTCTTTCGAACTCTCGTGTTTCCTATCCAAACCGGTGTTTCTTGTCACACAAGCAAGACTACCTCGACTCCTATAAATAGGACCTCCCGTCCAACACAAAGGACAACAATTTTCACAGACCGAAATACACATTCACACATCCAACATACATACATCCTCGATATCTAAAAAATAATACAAAGCAAATCCCGACGTATTCCCGAAGAAGTCTTGAAATACCGAAGAAACCACCCCGATTCGGCCGAACCCGACGCCCCACACGTCCAAAAAAACGCACCATCCCAAACTCACCCGCATCATCTCGACGCTCCCAAGTTTAAACCACTTTCCGACGAGCTCCATACCGAGAAAATAAAGCATGTAGGTTGGGGGTGTAAATCAAACCCGATTCTTCTCCCTTCTCTCTCTCTCTCACGTCTTTTTCTTTTTTTTCATCTGTCACTTTTTTTTACGGGTCGTCGTTCATTTCGTATTTTTAATATGGGTCGTTGTCGCACTTTTATTTATTTCTAATAATCGATACTATACAATTATTTTTCATATAACGTTCTTAAAATACGATACCGATTCTTTAATCGTATATCGTATCTACAAGAACTAAATTAATTAATTCTCGTTGATGCTAACAAAATCATTACTTTTTTTAAACAAAATTCGATGATTTTAAACGCGGAGAGAATTAACATTTTTTTTCGTTCAAAATTCTTTTTTTTTTCAATTTTCGTTCAAAACAAACTTTTTTAAAACTCTTTCTAAAATCATTACGACTATTCGATATCGATTTCATAATCGAATATCGAATACGACGAATATCGAAAATATAAATCGAGTATAAATTAATCCATATTTGTACGCAATTTGTAAAAATTAACGATTTTCGAACAAACAAAAAAAAGCCGAACAGGCTGCCACGCGAGTCGCGCGCCTGTCAGGCGGCTCGCGCAATAGCCTGGTGCGCCGGGTCTGTTTTTTTTCGTTTCTTCGCTTTTCTATTTTTTATTCTTTTCGAACCTTTACATAAAAAGCGACTTTTCGCGACATATTTCAATAAATACTTTTTCCGACCTCGGTCAACACGTGTTAATCCATCACGTATCATAAAACTTTTTCAAAATCATGCATATTATTCATTTACGTCTTTATTCAAATTATTCAATCGTTACTAACTCGTTTTCTCGTGTTTGCAGCAATTTATTTTGTTTATTTATTTCTTTCGTTTTATTAGACTAAAACGACTTCACATGCTAAAATAACTTTGACGTTATTAGTTTAATATGCATTAAATGACTTAGCAACCCATTTATTTATTTTCTCACATGCTTAGGAAAATAATGTTTGCATATCATTCAACCGTCGAACTAACGCGTGTACACCAAAAACGAACGATATCTTAGTAAAGGCCGCTAAGTGCGGGCGGGGTTGGGTGTTCTTAGTGAACTTCCCAACACGTACCCTCACCCCTTACTCAGAACCATGGTTTCCGGATGTCCGAATCCATTGGCAACAAGAGTCATTCAATACACGATATCCGATAATGTCGGTATCGGTATCATAATGCAAAGGGACGAGCCCAATAAACTCTGACATCGGAAATGGGCCGTATTTTGTATACGGCCCACTACGACATAGAGTGGGCTCGAATGGTTCCGAATAACCACAAAATTCGGTGGCGACTCCTACTTCGATTTAAATTTCAATTTGACCATCTCATATGGAGATTCATTCGCCTCCCCAAACCCGCGCGTGGCCGCGTCGGGGTGGACCTATGTCATGTCCACACCTAGGAAGGCGAATCGAGGAGGAAGGCACGAGATAGATGCCATTACACAACTAATTATTGACCTTGGAGCAAAATTAAAAACCCACATGGAAACTATTGACAAGAAGCTCCAAAGCCATTTTCAGCAAGGTCAAAGCACAAGTGCCTCCCACTAACATTCAACTCAACAAGTCAATGCTTTGGGAGTTGTATCTCCTACATCGTATTATGGGATATGCGAGATTTGCGGGATATTTGGACATGAGCCTTTACATTGTCGAGGTAGTATTGAGCAAGTGAACGCCTTTCAAGCGTTCAAGCAAGGTTCCCCATATCCTCACATGTTCCAAGCTTCCCATCAAGCTTCCCAACAACAATCTCTACAACACCGTCCATATGTTCCACCTCCCTTAAGAGACAACAACCAAGGCTACCATGGTTATGTAGGCAACCCAAGGCCATTCAACAACTTCAAACAACATAACCAAGGTACCTTTGGCAACAATCAAGGGTTCCAACAAGAGAACTTCAATCATCAAGGTGGTTTTCAAGGAAACCAACATAACCAAGGACATCAAAACTACAACCATGGTAACACTCAAGGCCTTAATCAAGGCAACTCTCATGGGTTCCAAGGGAACCATCAACAACAAGGGTCTCAAGGTACTCGACAAGAAAGCAAGCAAAGGAGCCGGTCTCCAATTCATGATTATGGCTCTCCCTTAGCCCTCACCGATACTCCACACAATCCACAATCTCCACCACAGGATTTTGACATGCAAAAATCTATGTTGGATGTGCAAAGGAGTAATCAAGAAATGCAAAGAAGCCAAATGGAGATGCTAAAGAAACCAACAAGAATTCTTTGCTCATCTTCAAAGGGAGAACATAGCAAGAGATGCTCATATGAAGATGCTTGAAACCCAAATAGCTCAAGTTGCTTCGGGTAGCTCTTCAAGGCAAAAGGGGCAACTACCTCCTCAAGGTGAAACGGCAAAATTTGAACATGTGAATGCTATTACCTTGAGGAGTGGTGCATCTTATGACTCCCCCTTATTCCCTATTGAGCAAGAACCAATGAAAGAAGTTGTATCCCCCTCTCAAGACAATTCAAGTTTGGGAAATCCAATGGAGGAGCAAGTTTTGTGGGAGATTGAGAAACCCCATGAAGGCAAGCTTCCCCCACTTCAAGGAAAAGACAAAGGAAAAGGGAAAATGTCAATTGAAAAGTCCAACCTTAATGAGCAAGACAAGATACATATCAAGTTGCCTTTCCCAACAAGGCAAATGAGGACCAAGGTGGATGTTCAATATGACAAGTTCCTAGATATTGTGAAGAAGTTGGATGTGAGTGTCCCTTTTACCGAGCTACTTACCCAAATCCCGGCATATGAAAGATTCATGAAAGAAATCTTGGCTAGGAAGAGATCCGTCGACAAGGAAGAGACCATAGCGTTCACAAGAGAGGTGAGCGAGCTCACTCAAGGTTCTACACTTCCCAAGTTGAAGGATCCGGGTAGTTTCTCAATCCCGTGCACCATAGGCAATTTGAAGATTGAGAGAGCATTATGTGATTTGGGTGCGAGTGAAAGCATAATTCCTTATTCCATTTGTGAGCGACTTGGGATGAAAGAGCTCGAGTGTACTTCTATTACACTCCAAATGGCCGATCGTTCACTCAACCGACCATTGGGGATGTTAGAAGATGTGCCACTAAGAATCGGGAAGTTCTTCGTTCCGGTTGACTTCCTCGCGCTTGATATGCCGGAAGATGCTATCACTCCCATTATCCTTGGGCGCCCATTTCTACATACCGTCGGTGCGATGATTGATGTAAAGAACGGTAGGATCACATTTGAGCTAGGCGACGAGAAGCTCGTGTTTGACCTCCAAGGTAACACCTTGCCTACTAACGATGAGTCTTGTAATATGATCCACGCCATGAAAGACATTGATCTAGGGGATGAGTCGGGTGAAAACTTGAAGAACAACTTCTATGGAATTGAAGATGATGATTCCAAGCTTGGGGCGGATGAATGCCCATATCACGAGATTGAGGACAAGTTGCAAGGAAAGAAGAAAGTTGAGCCTCCCTTGGGGCCACATGAAGAAAGATGGATGTTTGGGTATATACCGAAGGATCGCAAGTACAAGTTCAAGCCGTTGAACTTAGTAGATCGGGATGCCCCGGGAACGTCGAGGTTAGGTTGTGATGATCCTGGGAGTGGAGGTTGGTATTCCACTAGCTTGATTGAAGACTTCTCGAGAGCCTTCGATTTGTTTCTTCGTGCCCTTGATGGCGATGGAGTTATCCTAAGTGTTGTTGAAAAATGATTGAAGAATGCACCATCCTTGGTTTGACCGAGTTCCAAAAGAACCGTCTTATTGTATATATCTCTTTCTTGCAATTCTTTTGAGTTTTGTGAAATTCTTGTAGTTTGGTATTTTGATGAGTGATGAGAGGGAGAGATTTTGATGGATGTTTTGAGCTTATTTGATAGGTGTGAAGTGAAGATGAATCTTAGAGAGGAGTGGTTATTGATAGAGCTTGGATTTTGAGCAAGGAAGTCGGGTTTGTATTGGTGGCCTTGTGGGTGATGCTACCAAAATTATGAAGGGCTATAAGACTCTTCCCGGCCGAGAATAAGGCTTCCCGACCGGGAAGGATGAGCCATCCCGACCGGGAAGGATGTTATCTCGATCGGGATGAGGGTACCAAAAATTGGGTTTACTGTTGTGTCATCCCGACCGGGACCATCCATCCTGACCGGGACCATCCATCCCGACCGGGATGATGCACTGCTCCCCCTTTTGCTTCCTCTTCGACATTCGAGCCCACCCAACCACTTTATACCCCCTCCCAACCTACCCTTGCACCTATCATATGACCCCTACACTTCATATACATACATTCACCTCATCTTATCTTCACTTTACACCGAGTTTCACATCAAATCCCATCTCCTTATACCTTCGTACTTCAACCATACAACCTTAACGAGAATGAAGAGGATTACCAATGAAAAAGACAAGCTATGCGCCATTAACGATCATTGAGACGATGGAGCGAGTGAGTTGCTAACAGATTGGTACGGCAACTATCCTTTCTTTTCCGTCTTTTATTGCTTATCTTCCTTTGTTTGTTCCCTTCCCCTTATACACTTTTGTGTCATGGTGGCCCTCGGGGCCTTGGTAGTCATTGCTCCCGACTCTCGATGACGTGACTACATCGAGAGCCATTTCAAAATCCAAATTTGCAAGTATTTTCACTTTACTATGGGATTTGCATTTTGACCACTATGACAACCCACGGTGTGAAAAGGCCTTGGTTGCCGAGTCCCGTCTCTTAGGTGACCGTGTTCGGAATTGTTTGATTAGTCCAAGTTTTCCACCTTTTTGTGGGTTTGAAGAGAAGGACGCTCCCAGACTCACCCATTCCCCTACCTCATACACATATCCACCAAATAAGTTGCAAATTGTTGAAATCTCTTTCTTAGTTGCAAAAAGAAATGCCTACAACTCAAATCTCGCCAAAAGGGCAAACAAAGAAAAAGAAAGAAAATGAAAGAAAGAAAAGAATGAAGAAAAAGAAAAGGCACAAAAAGTAAAAAAGAAAATACAAAAGATGAAAAAGAAATGGCATAGCAACACAAAAAGCAAAAATGCAAAAGAAAGAAAATCCAAAGAAAATCACCACATAAAAAGAATCCTCACCCCTAAAAAATAAGACTTTTATCGACTATTACCGTGAAGAGCCTACCAAAGGACCGAGTCCCTAGGAAGGATGATAGCGGTAATGGTCGGTCTTCCCTCATTTTGCAAGCATATTCCACCTTTTTACTTGGGCTAGTTAGACGATTTTGTACATGGGACGACCCTCTTGGCTCATCTCTAAAGGGGGAGGGGTCTCACTTACCTACAGTGTCGACTAACACGGTGGTTCATCCTTTTTCCATCCCGCCAATCGTCCCGTAGTTCTTAGAAGGTTAGGAGGACCTAGGTAAGTTACCAACGTCTTTATTGCTTTGTTGTCATACTATTAGGCTTTTGTTCATTTCGATTTGTTTTATTAGCTTGGGAACGTTGTCACTTGCCCTGAGTCCTAAACCGGTGCTTCTTTCACCGCTTTTTAGAGGGAAGCGGTATTTATTTCTTTTTGGGTGCAACCGATTACTTGCTTGTTTGTTTTTTTTTGGTGAAATGTAAAAATTGTATTAAAAGGTGACAAAAGTGTGGAAGGATAACCCTTCCTTACATCATCAGTCTAGATATCCAATCCTTGTCTTTGCTAGAGTCTAAATTAATACAAGACATATTCAATTTTAATCTAAACTCTTCCTTAATCACTTTCAACACCACTTCAGGTCTCATACCCGTTTGCTTCATTCTCGCTTTATTTCACTGAATCCAAATATGATAGATAGCCGCATTTGTTACTCCATTTATCAGTCCCCTCCTTAATTTTGTTCCTCTTCGTGCTAGTCTCCAAGTTGTCGACCCATCTGTAGGTATTTGTAGCTTCATCCAATCATTAATCAGCCCCAGCAGCTGAGAACTATACCCACAGCCAAAAAATAAATGCTCCAAATTCTCGCTACTCATCCCACATATGCAGCAATCGTCTTCTTGTATCACACCCAACCTTAACAGTTTCGACTTCGTACTCATTGCTCCGTGTTGGAACATCCAATTTATGAATTTATGTTTAGGAATAGTCCATTCATTCCAAACAAGATAGGACCAATTCACCTTTGTAGCCACCATTCTCACACAATCATACACCTTGCTTATAGAATATTCTTGTACCGGTTCTAGCGTCCAGATTTGAGGATAATTTTTAATCTCCTATTTAATCTTGCAAATTTTTTTCCATGTCCATGACACATCAGCGGATGGGATATAAGAATGCCAATCTCGTCCTTTCAGATAAATATTGCTTGTTTGTTTGTGTGTTTTTGTGTCCGGTTGCATCCACGGTTTTGTCGCAAGACCTTACTTGCCTTGCGGAGTGCACTTTTCCTCTAAGTTTACTCACGTGAGTTGAAAGGGAGTAGGGTGCGCTAATACCCGCTCGGTTAGTAGTCTAGTACTTTTAGTTTTTAGTTAGTTGGTGCTTACTCGAGGGCGAGTAAGGGTTAAGTGTGGGGGAGTTGATAAGTGTAGTTTGTAGTGCCTAATTTGTTGTGTTTGGTCCCGTTTTCCCTTGTGAACTCGCTCTTTGGAGCGATTTCTGGGTTACTTATACTTCTTCTAGTTCGTTTTAGGTTCCAAGACCATTCATGGAGAATTGGAACGATTCCGACTCGTTTCATGCACTTTTGGAGCCAACGAAGAGAAAGAACGATCACTCGGTGCCTTGGATTCGATCCCGAGACCTTGGGACCCATTCTCGAGCCCCTTAGACTCGATCCCGAGCTCCGAGAATCGATGAGAAGCCCATGAGAAGCAAGGAGGGACCTTAGAGCTCGTAATGGAGGCCTACAGACCCTTCCCGGGCGGGAAGAGCATCCTTCTCGGTCGGGAAGGAGTGCACGAATGAATAGGCTTCTGTTTAGGCCGTCCCGACCGGGACCATTACTTCCCGACCGGGAAGGGTGTGTCATCCCGACCGGGACCATCCTTCCCGACCGGGATGGGAGTGCTGTTGCCGCGTGACTTCTTTTCATTCCCCTTAACTCTTGTAACCTTATAAATACTTCTCCCTTGTATTGTTTAAACACCATACATTACATTACACTATCTTAGGCCCTCATACAACATTCAAAACCCTAGATTTAGTTCCTCCTCTCATTAGCTTAATCTTTCTTTAAACCCTTGTTAATCTTAGATTAATCTATTTAATTAGTCTTGTATTAAGGAGATTCTTGAAGACTCATCCAAGATTGACAACCTTGGGAGATTATTTGGGTTTTTCTTATTTAATGCAAGTTCTCATCTTTTTATCCTCTTTTTAGTTGGTATAATCTCTTTTCTCTTAATCTTTGTTAATTCTTCAAGTTTTAATCTTGACATATTGTTCATTGTTCTTGTTGGTTCATTATGAATGTTTTGTTGTTTATGTTGATTTCTCTTATCATTGTTAGTATTAGATTGATTATGAGTGAGTAGACTTTTTGTGGGGTTAGTAGGGAGATTAAGTGTGGATTATGGGTAATTAGGGTTTGATTAAGGGAAAAGGTGGAACCTTTGTTACTAGTCACATGTTGAGCACTCTATGTGTTTTTTGAATTGCTTGTTTGAGTTGTAGTGGCCATGCTTCTCATACTTGTTTTCACCTTCTCATGCTTATGTTTTGGGTAATACTTTGCATGAGTATTCGGGTCTAGTCTTTGACACGAGAGTGCAGAGTTAGGCTTTGACGCGAGAGCGCGAACTGACCTTAGTAACTAGAAGAAACCTACACCCTTGACCTCCCAATCATCCTACTACACTTATGAACCCAACCTAACCCTACTCCTTCCCATATTTTATTTCTCCATCTTCTTTAGTAATCATTTCTCTAGTTTGATAGTTTCTTTAAGCTTTAGCTGTTCATTTAGTTCTTGTCATATATAGTGCATTGCTAGTCTAGTTTCATACCTCTTCATCATCATAGTTTGTCAATTCTCGTCATCTTTGTGTTTGTTTGTAACTTAGCCTCGTTGATAGGTAGACCTAGTCTAGACAAAATTTTCCGTCCCTGTGGATACGACCCGACTTACGCTAGCTACCCGTTAGGTATAGTTGGACTTTACTTGATCGGTAGGAACCACGGCAAAACCCTACCATCACGGATCGACCATAACTCCTTCACCAGAAATCACATGGCCTAAGAAGGTCACTTCTCTTAGCCAAAACTCACACTTCCAGAACTTTGCGCACGATTTTTGCTTTCGGAGAGTCTCCAAGATGATGCGGAGGTGACCCTCATGTTCTTGATTATCCCTAGAGTAAATGAGTATATCATCTATGAACACCACAACACACTTATCCAAATACTCACTAAAAGTACGGTTCATCTAATCCATGAACACCGTAGGTGCATTCGTCAAACCAAACGGCATAACCACAAATTCATAGTGACCATACCTCAAACAAAAAGCAGTTTTTGGAATATCACCCTTTTTCACTGGGATCTGGTGATACCCTGACCTCAGGTCAATTTTAGAGAACACACTAGCTCCTCGAAGTTGATCGAACAAATCTTCAATCCTTGGCAATGGGTACTTGTTCTTGATTGTAACCTTGTTCAGCTCTCGGTAGTCAATGCACAACCTCATGCTACCATCTTTCTTGCAAACGAACAAGATTGGGGCACCCAAGGAGAAGCACTCGGCCTTATAAAGCCCTTTTCGATCATCTCCTCAAGCTGTTTCTTTAGCTCTTGCAACTCGGCTGGTGCCATACGATATTGAGCCTTAGAAATTGGACCTGTACCAGGCAACAGATCGATAGAGAACTCAACGTCTCGCTCGGGTGGGATACCCGGATGATCTTCTGGGAAGACATCAGCATACTCCCTAACCACTGGAATATCCTCCAACTTCTGTTCTTTAGACACATCACGGATACTACACAAGTAGATCTGATGGCCTTTCCTACCCATGATGACCATCTTCATCGCAGACACCCAACGAATAGTTGGTCTAGTCTTGACACCCTTATACGATAGCCTTGCACCGTCTGGACTCTTGAACACAATCTTCTGGTCGCGACACTGAAATCTTGCATCATAACGAGCCAACCAATCCATGCCCAAAATGATGTCAAAATTAGCTAGATGGAAGCTGATCAAATCAGCCAGAAAGGATACCCCCATAATGGAGATCGGGATGTCTTTGAACAGAATATTGCAAGGGATTGACTCACTCGTGGGAGTGGAAATAAGAGTATTCGTGGGTGATGATGATGAAACAAGTCCAACTCGGACGGAAAAAAATTCAGACACAAAGGACATCGACGCACCCGTATCAAAAAGAACAAAAGCAGGGAAAGAGTGAACTAGGAAGGTACCCGTAATCACATCTGGATTAGCCTCAGCCTCTGCACGGGTCATTACGAACACTCGGGGCTTCCTCCTTTTGCTTTTGAGGACAATCATAGGACTTGTGATCGGGAGACTTGCAAATAAAACAGACGATCGGATTCCCCTCACAATACTTGCCCGGATGGTAGGGCTTCTTGCACTTGTAGCACGTCAAATCACTCTTGGACTGGCCCGACTCCAGTTTTGCGGACGTCTTAGCCTCAAAATTTTGCTTCTTCTTTGAAGATTGGTAAGATGATGATGAAACATATTGCTTCCTGGAATAACCCCCGGACTTCACGCGGTCCTCAGACTCAACAACCATTACCGAGCCATAGATGCTCAGAGCACGATCATAAGCTTGTTATTCATTTACTCTCACTCATTTACTAAGGCAAGTTATTCTTTTAGTGATTAAGCGAGAGTTGGGAGCGTGTTCGGTCCGATACCAACTGCAACAACCCGGATTTTCAAAAACTTAAATAATATAAATAGTATGAATAATAGGGTCAAAGGTGGCAGAAACACCCGACCAAATCCGAATAGTCACTATCTCGACAATTAACTAATACATTATTCAAAAGAGTTCAAACTGAAAATTAAAGACATAAAATAAAGGGTCTCTCTCCACAAGTCTTCCCCAACAACAAAGCATTCAACAACATCCTGAGAGACCTGAAGGGGGAGGGGGGGGGGGGGGGGGGGGTTCCACAGTCAGTGGGGAGTAACTAGATGCTCTCCCAGTCGTCTTTACAATAGGATGAAAGCAACTAATAATCAGCAATCAATGAATAATACGCATAAGGAATACATGAAAGCATTATCATACTCGACCAATTAAGATTATACCAATTACCAAGAAATTCCAACATCCAAACCAGACTAATTACTCACAATTAACCTTCTTACACTACGTCTAGGGTATAGAGCGAACACCGGCTCGAGTGTATAACTGACACTCTCACCTGCCAGAGCATATAACTGATACTTTGACGGACGGGTCGTATAACAGACTTCCCATTGGTGTGGAGCATATAACTGATACTCCACGGTACTATGTATAGCCGTATAACTGACAACTATATGTCTAAGCCTAGCTAGGGCTCTCGATGCAATAACTGTATACCGAACGACACACGGGACCCAGAGCATATAACTGATGTCTCAAGGCACGCCCGAACATAGACCTTCGGCATTTGGCGCTCTTTCATTCCGATTGGTATATAACTGATACCGCACGTCATCTATACCACTAGCTCTCGTGTAACTGTATAGTATAACTGATTGCACCAGGTTCTTGTGAAGAACGTCACGATTCCAATCCTAGTACAGTATAACTGACTGTACTAAATGGCAACCCACCCTAGTATAGTATAACTGACTATACGAGGTAGTAATCCCATCAAAAATAGTATAACCGACTATACTAGATAATAACCATGTCTCAAACATAGGACAACATAACTAAATGAACTATGAAGAACATACATAGAAGTAACCTTTCAACAATACGTGAATAATAGATAGTACAACTAACTATAACCATAAAGTTAATCTTGTATATCTAATGCCTAATAGTATTCAAGGTTAAGGTTCGTTGACTATAACCTTGTCTACTAAGTTAAGGTTGACCTATCCTCAACCATAACCTCGTGGAGTTACAACAACTGCAACAAGATTATGATGTTACGACGATATTACATTAACCTCAAGTGAAGTGATGTAGTAACTTCTCTATGAAGGTACATTAACTTCAACCAAGGTCACATTAACCTCGGCTATAACATTAACTCTTGTTAAGCTTACATTATCCTCGACTATAACCTTAACTCTTGTTAAGGTTACGTTAACCTTAGTTATAACCTTAAACTCCATACTAAGGTTACGTTAAACTTCGCCCTAACCTTAACTCTAAGTTAAGATTACGATAACCTTGACTATAACCTTGCAAAGTTTTAGGAACCTCGACAAGATTATAACTCCGTGTTGAAGTTATCTTAACCTCAAGTGAAGTTGCATAGTACTTCTCAACGAAGTTACATTAACTTCAATTAAGGTTATATTAACCTCAACCCTAACCTCAACCACCGGGTGATGGTAGGTTGAGTCATCATTGAATCTAGGGTTTGAAACCCTAAAAGCATCGATGAAACACCCTAGCATCTCCATCAAGGGAGGCCACGGTCGGTTCACGCACGTCCTAGACTTCTCTTACGAAACGACTCACAACTTTATAATTTGCACAAAACGGTAATTAACGTCTTAACGGTAAAATTAACGATATAATTAAATCGTGCAATTATCAACGGAATAATAAACGTCCATAATAGTACCACACAACATCCAATATCATATTATACATTCATTCATCATATTAATGGCATTCACATATCATAAACGCGATTAAAAGACACATCTAGTTACCTTGAAGCGTGCTAATTCTCGATCTCGTCTTCTATCGCGTAAATGTCTTCACCCGGACCCGTCTCCACGCCTAGATCACCATCCATCACGTGCCAAACACCATAAGAAAACCCTAATCAAACACTACTAAAAGAACTATGAAAAACTAGCGCGAAAGGAAACAAAACTTACGAAATAATGCGAAGGATTGCGCTAGGATTGATTAGGATTAGCAAGAGATTAGGATCTATGCTTGAATGAGGAGGAGGAGGCACGAAATTATGGAGATAAAGAGGGGTGTGTCGTGGCTAGGAGGAGGAGAAGAAAGGAGAGGGTGAAACCTAATTTTAAGGTTTTGCAAATGAGAATAAGAGGTGGAATCTCTACTCTAATCACATATATATAGGGAAATATCATGGGCAAAGCTTACTTGGGCCCAAATCCCAATGCTCCCTCATCAAACCACATGTGGAAAGCAAGGATGGTTTAATCTTGGCCCAAAATCCAAGCTAAACCGACAATAGATTACATGATACGATTTTCGGACAACTAGACATGAAAAAGGGAATATCCGAATAGGAAAATTATAGGAATTGAATTAGATAAATAGTTTCGGATATTAAAATATATGAAATGGAATAAATAATTTTGTCCGAAAATTCGGGGTGTTACAATCTTTTCCGACTACATCGAGTCTATCATGGTAGTGTTTATGGACGACTTTAGTGTGTATGGTATGAGTTTTTCAGCTTGTTTAGTTAACTTGGATACCATTTTAAACCGATGTGTCGAGGTCAGTTTGGTCTTCAATTGAGAGAAGTGCCATTTTATGGTCACTGAGGGTGTAGTTTTGGGTCATGTGGTCTCAAAAAAGGGCATTCAGGTGGATAAAGCAAAGGTGCAAGTGATTGAGCAATTGCCCTTGCCGGTTAATGTGAAGGGAGTGAGAAGTTTCCTTGGTCATGGGGGATTTTATCGCCGCTTTATCAAGGACTTTTCCAAAATTGCTAAGCCACTTACACAATTGCTCCTAAAGGATGCCCCTTTCGACTTTACTAATGAGTGTGTGGAAGCTTTTAACAGGATTAAGCAGGCCCTCATTTCTGCTCCGATTATTCAGTCACCGGATTGGAATTTGCCATTCCAGATAATGTGTAACGCGAGTGATTATGCTGTGAGAGAGGTTTTGGGCCAAGAGAAGGACAAGGTCTTGCATGCTATATACTACGCTAGCAAAACACTTGATAATGCTCAGGTTAACTATGCAACTACCGAGAAGGAATTGCTAGCTATAGTGTATGCTTTGGAAAAGTTCAGAACCTACTTGGTTGGATCGGAAGTCATTGTTTTCACCGATCATGCGGCTCTTAAGTACCTCCTTGCTTAGAAAGAAGCGAAGCCTCGACTACTTCGATGGATCTTACTACTCCAAGAGTTTGATTTATCGATCCGGGATAAGAAGGGAGCGGAAAATGCCGTTGCGGACCATTTATCGAGGCTTAGAGTTGAGGAGGAAGGAGTTGTCATCCCCATAGATGATTCTTTTCCCGATGATTCTCTCATGGCCTTAACTATCGGTGAAAGCGAAGGACCTTGGTATGCGAATTATGCTAATTATTTAGTTGGCAAGGTATTACCTTCTGATCTTTCTTATTAGCAAAAGAAAAAATTTCTACATGATGTCCGACAATATTTCTGGGATGACCCTTATTTATTTAAGGAGTGTGCCGATGGTATTTTCCGTCGATGTGTCCCTCAATGGGAAGTTCGAGGAGTTCTAGAGAGTTGTCATTCATCGCCATATGGTGGCCATCATGGACCGAGTCGAACCACGGCTAAGGTCCTCCAGTCGGGTTTTTATTGGCCAACCTTATTCCGAGATGCCCAAGCTATTATTATGTCTTGCGACGCATGTCAAAGGACCGGTAATATTTCTAGGAGGCATGAGATGCATCAAAATGAGATTCTCGAGGTAGAAATTTTTGATGTCTGGGGTATAGACTATCAAGGCTCGTTTCCATCATCCAAGGGCAACCGATATATTTTGGTTGCAGTTGATTATGTCTCCAAGTGGGTGGAGGCGGTAGCATCTCCTGCTAATGATGCTAGAACGGTAATTTCTTTGTTTAAAAAGATAATTTTCCCCTGGTTTGGTGTTCCAAGGGCAATTTTTAGTGATGGTGGAAGCCATTTTCATGAGAAGCGACTTGATGCTTTACTTGCTAAGTACTGTGTCTCTCACCGTACCGGTCTTGCCTACCACCCTCAAACGAGTGGGCAAGTTGAGGTGTCCAATAGGGAAATCAAGTCTATTCTCCAGAAGGTTGTGTCAAAGGCTCGAAAGGATTGGAGCTCTAAGCTAGCTGATACATTATGGGCTTATCGTACCGCCTTTAAAACGCCTATTGGTACTTCCCCTTACCGATTGGTTTATGGCAAGTCATGCCATTTACCCGTCGAGCTTGAGTACAAGGCTTGGTGGGCGATCAAGGAGCTTAACTTGGATCCACATTTGAGTGGGGAGAAGAGACTCATGCAATTGAATGAGTTGGAGGAATTCCGTCTTGGTGCCTATGATAGTGCTTGGGTTTATAAGGAGCGCACCAAGCGGTGGCATGACAAGCATATCCTTCACCGTGAGTTCAACATGGGGGATAAGGTATTATTGTTAATTCTAGACTCCGGTTGTTTCCCGAAAAATTGAAGTCTCATTGGTCCGAACCTTTTTCCGTCACCCATGTTGGTAGGTTTGGCTCGATTGAAGTCGAGAGTGATTCGGGTGAACGTTTCAAGGTAAATGGTCAACGTTTGAAATTATATCATGAAGGTGCTCAAGTTGGAGCGATTGAAGTTATACAACTTCATCCCGTTCCCTCATCCTACTAAATCGAGAAATTCATCCAAGTCATGCGAGACTCTAAACCAGAGCTACCGGGAGGTAGCCCGGGTATGTAAATACTTTCCCTCATTCTCGTTTTATTTTTATTTTTCCTTTAGTTGTTTTAGTGAGGATGAGAGGAGGGACTAATGTTTTTAGGAAATGCGCAGAATCATCGGAAATGATTTGAATTGAAGATATTAGTGAAATAAGAAGCCAAAATTTCATCATGCTCTTGATTTTATAGCAGGTCACCTCAGCCTAGGCCTAGGGGGCCTATCGACTTTAGGGGCCGAGGTACAAGTTGAATTTGAACTCGAAAAGAAGGATTTGTGCACCTCAGCCTGTGCCCAGGCCCCCTATTGAATTCAGGGGCCGAGGCACCACGAAAATTGGAGAAATGGCACAAAGAAAGTTGGGCAAAATCTCGAAAAAAAGGGAAATAGGCCGTCAGGCCGCCGGTCTAGACCGGCCGGGCCGCACATCATACCCCCAAACCCAATTTTCTTCGTCATTCACTCATTCATCTACCCCCAGCCATTCTCTCTCCTCCCTTTTTCAATTCCCAGCTTCATTTCTTCCCCTTTTACCTCAATCTCTCTCCTCAAAATTTCCCCATATTTTCCATAAGTTTACTGCTACTCTCAGATTTGCAATGCCTCCTCGGAACAAGCGCACCAGAAACGACCATGCTCAACCCGACATTGATCCTGATCCAGTTTTTCCGGGCATAATTTTTACCACTATTGAGCAAAAGGTACGATTTCAGAACTTGAGAAAGCGGTCTATTGTTCCTACTCGTTTTATAGATCGTGATGCTATGCGAACTTTAGGCTTAGATTCTGCTTTGGAACTCTTGTTTAAAGGTGTTGGTATGGGTACATTTTTTACGATGCGTCGTAATACGTATACTCAGCTTACGTTGGAATTTCTGAGTTCATTTGAGGTGTCTAAGAATAGACGGTCTGGGTCGATTTCTGTTGAGTTCCATTTACTGAATACTAGTTTTGAGCTGAGTCTGAAGCAGTTTGGGGATTGTTTTGATTTAAAAGATTATGAGGACCGTTCACCACCCGAGCATGCTAACTTTAGGGTGGGTGATTTTTGGGAATATATTGCTGATGCTCCGTACACTACCACGGAGCATATGAGTTCGAATAATATTCATAATCCGGTCATAAAGGTTTGGCAGAGGTTTATGGGGTGGACCATTTTTGCTAGGAAGGAGCCACATAATGTGCGCACGAGGAGGTGTCTATTTTGGGCTCGTATTAGCGGCGTAAGCCGAAGGTGTGGCATATTAATATTGCCTATCACCTCGTCCTCCAGTTTAGGAGTATAGCTACGGCCGTTGCCGATGTTCCTATTTATATAGGCGGGTTAGTCACGCAATTAGCTCTTCGGTTGACCGCTTTTCGCGAAGCGGATCATGATCCGGTCCAGGGCAAGATTACCCTTAGCCTCCGATATTTGGCTTCTCTTAACTGGATTTCTTCTAGGCATCAGAATTATTGGGCTTGGCTTATTCATGAGCAGACGACTATTATTTTGCAAGTCGGGTCAGTTTTGTCACTTGAGGCTGATCAGCCTAATGATTTATTACCCGTCGCTGCCCCTAGCTCTCTTCCTTCGTCGCATGCTGTTACCTATACTCGTTGTCCCGCGAGCGAGCAAAGTACCTCCCAGTCTGCCCCTGAACCCGGTCCATCTCAGCCTGCTTCCGAGCCCACCACCACCACTACTTTGAGCAGCCCCCTCCACCACCCTATTATGCTCCCCTCCATCCCAATCTTATTGCATGGATGGAGCGTATGGAGCTGGGTGTCGGTTCTTCCAGGTCAGACTTCGATACTCTTTGCACGAAGACTCGTGCTGACACTGCGGCCACTCATGCTCGTCTAGACCGCTTGTGTGTGGATCAGTGTCTAGGGATGTATCCAATCTATGATGATTATGCTCGGCGTGCTGCTGTGCCACCACAGGGCCCTTAACCTTCATACTTTTCGTGACCTGTGGGTGGTTATACTGACCCTGATATTCATGGCGGCTTCCACCTTCACAGTGACTATTTCACTGCCCCGACGGGCCCTGCTTTTGGAGCCGCTAGTGATTATCAGGGAGGTGGTTGGTATACGGGTGGTGCGTCTGGTTCCGGGACTGCTGCAGATGATGATATGGAGGATGATGATTTCGGTGATGATGATGATCAGTAGCGGATTGCTGATTCCGCTACCTCTCCGTGTACATAATTGGTATATCTTTTCTCTATCCTCGGTTTTTATTTGTGTCCCCCACCAATTTTGAGTCTGTATGATATGGACATTGAAGACAATGTCGAGTCTAGCGTGGGGGAGTTTTTAGTATTTCTGGTTTTATTTCCTTGAGTCTTAGTGTTTGTTTATGATATCAATTATGCAGCAATGATGATAACTTCTACTCTTTAGGCTACCTACTCATTCCTAATTGACATTCATTTGATATGTGGAATAATAATTAATCGATAAGTATGCAACCAACTGAGCTATAATTTGTGGTTCCCATTTAGACTGACCTTGCATCTAGGCTTTAGCTACAAAATTGGTGAGATTTAGAACCTCCTGTAGCCAGTACATTCATACCTGGCTACCACTTAGGTTGTGTGTGTAGGTCTCCTCGTGGAATATGCTATGTCAATACGCATAAGTATGGTGTTCTCCCCATTATTTTGACTAACTTGCCTAGTGATCATTTTTGGGACATTTTCATTTCATCCATTTCTATCAATTTTCTCCTTGGCTAAAATTTTAAGAATTCACAAAATGAACTACAAAATCAAATTTGCCTACCTAGCCAAGCTTGATGAAGTAGGTCACCTAGTGCGTTCTATGCTCGTTATTGTGTGAATATGAAGAATTTTAATGGACGTTTGGATGTGGTTGATTCTGTTTCAAGATAGTTTGTAGATCTTGTCCGGGTCAATTTTGGTTATTGTATATATTGCTTCTAATTTCATCGGGCTTTGAAAAAAAAGAAAAAAAATTCGAAAAAAATCAAATCAAAAGAAAAAAAAATTGAAAAAGAATCGAAGAAAAAAATCCAAAAAAAAAATCAAAACAACAAAAATATGTTATTCTCGTTACTTTTATTTTCCGTTTACTTGATGAAATTTGAGCGCCATCTTTTGATCCCGGACTCGTTCTCGTTAATTGGTGACTTGCATGTCTTGTTTATGGAAGTGGAAGAATTTTTTTAGTTGAGCATTATTGCACTAGTTAGTTCACTAGCTTGGCCTTAACCTCACATGTACCATATCGATTTCCACCTTCTACCTTGTTATCACCATCTTTGCCTCCCTATGTGATCTTAGCATGTTTTGTAAAAATTTAGAGGTCGATACCATACTACATTGCGGGCATATCTCCATGAGTTGGAGTAGTTGAGTGTTTTCACATATATATTTCACATACACACACCCTTCCTAATTGAGCGATGAGTGACTCCGTGAGTAGCCTATGCAAGGGTTTTGGTTGAAAATGTGGTTTCTACATATTATGCTTGGTGAAGTTGTGCATTTGTTGATGGTTTATTTTTCCTATTTCCCCGTCTTGGAATTCGTTTCTTAGACTTGGTTAGATGTTTGCTACGATGGACTTGAGTATTTTGGTGCCTATTATTTGCTTTGAGCTGTTTCGGTATTATATTAGTTGTTTTCTTACGGGTCTTGCTTGAGGACAAGCAAGGGTTCGGTTCGGGGGAGTTTGATGTGTCGTGTTTCTATAGCGTTATTCCCTCAATTCGGTTGTCTTTTCCGGTCGGAACGCGCTCCTTAGAGCCGTTTCTTCTAACATTTTGCTTTGAGTGAGTGTTTTTGTAGATTCTACACGATTTCAAGTCTTTATGTGCATTTACACTCATATCTGGTTAAAAAAACGATCCCGAGACAAAACCCGTGCTTTAGGACGTCTAGGTGAAGAAGAAATGAGAAGTGTCGATTCGTTGGGCCATGGAAAGCGGCCCAATACTTGTTTTATTAGTATTGTGCGCGCCATACTGCCCTGACAGGCCGCCTGCTGGCCGGCCGACATGACACAAAGGCGATTTGAGCTTCATTTTAAGTTGCGCTTCAGCCCCTGCATGTGGCAGGCGGCCTGCCAGCCGGCCGGCGTGCACACTCAGCTTATTTCCGCCTATTTTGTATAACTAAGGGGTTGTAGTTTGATTATGGGGATCACTTTTCATACTTAGAATTTTTACATTAGAAAACTCGTGACTCTTAGCATTCTAGCACTCGGTTTCAACTCGTACTCGATTTTGGTAAATTTGTTTATGCAAATTTCCAGTTTTATATTTTAATATTCATCGTGAATTACTTAGTTCGTCGTAATTTTCTCTTTTTACATTTCGTCGTTCCGTTTAGTTCGCTAGATTCTTGTTCGTTTATCGTTAGATTTATTTGCTTCACTTTTTATCATGAATTCCATGTATGCGATTTGTTGTTTCGTAATTATCATGCGTAGCTAATTTTCTCGCTAGGGTCGAGGGGGATCGACGGATTATTATACGATTATGTTGCTTTGATACTAAATTTATAATTATGCTAGTACCATTTTCGCGTGTTTTATTTGTCGATTAATTTGTTAAAGGCCACAACATTTTAATCTGTTTGGGAAATTCTAGTTCTTGTGCAAAAGCCGAATTAGGATTAAATCACGCGCGATTTGGTAGGGAGTCTAATAAGTTGCGAGAGCTCGTTAGATCTTTCCTAGGTTGACACGATTCGAGAGAACGTGTTATAGCCGACTAGCATGTTTATGTGTTTATTATTATTGTCACATAATTGTCGAACATCTATCGTGAACCCGTGACCTTAGTTTTCATCTCATTGTTAGATTCGATTACTTATTATCGTATTTGTAGTAGTCTGTTATATATTTTCCATCAATCAATCGTTTAGAGCATTTTAGAATCGCCATAGCTATTAGACGAATTTAACCGCTTCCCTGTGGATACGATACCTTACTTGCCGCTATCTTCTGGTTAGTAGCATTAGGATTATCTTGATTGGGTGAGACGACTTAACCCATATCACTTTCAAAATCTAGCCTCCTTTGTATGGTGTGTCCTAGTATTCGGCTCAGTCGAAGACGAGAATCTGTCAAGATTCGAAGCAACACCCACTTTGGGGAATGTACCCCAAAACCAAAAATTCAAGAGAGCACTAGGCTGCCGCATTGCTACTTCTAAAAGTCCTGTCACGCCGAAACAGCCTCATTACAGACTACTGCAATTTCTTTATAACATCTTTCCCATTCTGAAGTTCGACCGTGCTGCCACTCGCCTAGGCTACAGAATAGCGCAACTTAAGAGTCTTGTCATCTTAGGTGGCCCACCCCCTACCGAGTCACGCTCCAACCCCTTGAGAGTCCAGTCGTGTCTGTCAACTCATCCGGTCACGTCCAGAGTCGAGTCTGTCAGTAGGTCTCTCTCTTCAAATTTATGTTTTGAAATTTGCAAAACTTAGCCATTTAAGAAAATCCTTTTCGACAAGGTCAAATTTCAGTCTATTTAAAACTGCAAATCTATTTCTACCTCTTTCGATTTTGAAAACCTATCTCCTAGCACGTGAGTTGCTTTCAAGACTTCGATTTCAAAATGAAGCAAAAATCATTTTCCCCAGTGCAAGTCAGTCTATAGATGCTAACTGTATTTCCTGTATGCTATCTTGCTATCTGCTATATTTGCTATTTCTGCATATATATCTAACATTTCAGGTACTAGCTTGTACTTCCCAAAAGAACATCAAGTTTTTACTTCCCCAGCGTGAGTCGGTGTTTCGCCTAAATGTTACATACGAATTGCTATGTGTCGGCAACATACAGGTACACCCAGACTCGAGACGGAAGTCTCCTCGCAAAAAATCCCCAGTGGAAAGCTCAGGCGACATTTCTACTAAAGAATCGGGATGTGTCTGCAAACGGACACACCCATAGCTTCCTATGAAATCTCCCGCGTAATTCTGAATCAGGATGTGTCTGCGAACGGACACACCCATAGCTTCCTATGCAAGCTCCCGCGTAATTCTGAATCGGGATGTGTCTGCAAACGAACACACCCATAGCTTCCTATGCAAGCTCCCGCGCAGCTTCAAGATGGGATGTGTATGCAAACGGGCACACCCGAGGCTTCTTAGGCAAGTCCCCACTGAGCTATTAGCATCCATTCAGGTATGATTTCTATCTTATGGCTGGCGAGCCCTTTCACGCAAGTCTAATGGACTATAAACCACCCAATCGGAAGTCTGCCAGGTCTTAATCCTCGATTGGCCTGGTAGCTACTCTAACTTTCACCTTATCCAAGCCTCAGTCAGAGTGGGGGCTCTCTAGACACCCACATTTTGACCGCCAGGTGTCTATAGCAGTTTCCAAAAAATACCCGATGATGATCGGACGTAAACGTAGCTTAATACACTCGATTTCGGACTCGGAATCAATAGTAGTATGCACACGCTTTTAGTGGAGTAAAAATCTCACCAAAACGACCTCAAATTCAGGCCCAGTGGGTCGTTTCCAGTCAAATGAGACTAATTTGGGTCAAAACCGAGACCAAGAGCAAAACCGTCTTTTAGCGACCGGGTCAAACCCCGATCAAAGACATTTCCGAGACAGAAAATCTGTCACGAAGCGTTCGGGAATCCATGTGGAAGTCTGATTCCTCACAAAAATCAGCCACGAAAAGGGATTAAGCAACTAAAACTCTCCCTTAAGGATAAAAATCGATCGATCTCTAAATGAGACTCCTACCCGGCTCAGACCCACTCGATCGGGTGCACCGGCCACTCGGTCGAGTGAGCTCGCAAATCACGCCAAAACCAGCGTCAGACCGGGCACTCGATCGAGTGCTATGCACTACTCGATCGAGTGACCCTTGTTTCAGCTAGGACCGGATTGCTTTTCTATCCAAAGATGGAATCCTACATCTCCTAAACCGGGTGTTTCTTCCCCCTTAAGCAAGCCTTTTCCTATCCGAAACAGGATTTTCTTCCCATCCAAGCCAGGAAACCTCCCCTATAAATACACCCCCCTTGGACCAATTATTGATAACATCAATTACAAATCAATTATTCACACATAATTCCCGACAATTCACAACATCCATTCACAACCCGAAATTCTAGGCAATTTTAGGCAAACCATACACAAATACCAACCAGAAATTCTTGGCAATTTTAGGCAAACCATATACAAACCCGAGAGCAAAATTCCCCAAATCCCCTCCATAACCATACACACCATAACTCACCTATATACATCTTAACGCTCCCGCGCCTAGGCCGCTACTACGGGTCCGTTTTCGAGATAATCAAGCATGTTGGTTGAGGGTGTTACACATCCCGACTTTTCCCATTCCTTCTCTTTCTCTCGTCCGTCCGTCTTTTTATTCGGGTCGTTCTAGTCACGTTTTATTTATTTCTTTTCTCGTTACTAATATCGATATTATCGTGCTATTTTCAATAAAGCGTCATCCCTAGGATTCGATATCGACTCTGTAGTCGAATGTCGGATCTAAAGGTATCAATCATCAAATCATGTTAAGCATAATCCCGTTGAAGCCAAGTAATGATCACATGGTCCGAAAAGACTAATTACGACATTACAACGTGGAGGAATTATCTCGTCTTAACAACATTCAAACCGATTTCTAAACAAATTTTTAAAAATCCACTCTAAATATTCGATATTGATCCCATAATCAAACATCGAATATTACGAGTATCAATATTTAAGTCGAGTATAAATTGCATCGTATTTTTACGCGAATTAGTCAAATTATCGATTTTCAAAACCGAAAGCAACTTTAGAGTCAAAATTAAACCGGACAGCAGTCCGTACAGGGGGCACTCGACCAAGTGCCTAGCCCACTCGATCGAGTGGCACCCCAAAAAATGGATCAGAAACTTTTTTCGAGACCACTCGACCGAGTCCATCAATGACTCGATCGAGTGGCCCCTGATATAGCAAAACAGCGAATTTTTAGCATGTTTCGAGTCCCGATAAAATCATTTTAACGACCTCGGTCGTCACGTGTCAAGCCTATCATGTGTTTGCCTTTTCAAAATTATCGCATCTTCTAACTCGTTTGCTCCTTTATTATCGCAATTATTCTATCGTTTGTGCCATTGTATTTCCGGGTGGTATGCCGCTCGTATATTGTAATCTGTTGTCGATCTTTTTCTTTTATTTCGTTGTTTGTTTTATTGTACTAAAACGAACGTCATATGCTAAAATAACTTTAACGTTAGTTTAGATGCATTAAACGACTTTGTCAAACATAATTCACATGTTTAGTCAAAACGCTCTTTGCATATCATTCAACCGTCAAACTAATACGCGTACACGAACAACGAACGATATCTTAGTAAAGGTCGCTAAGTGCAGGCGGGGTTGGGTGTTCTTTGTGAAGTTCCCAACACGTACCCTCACCCCTTACTCAGAACCGTGGTTTCTAGATGTCCGAAACCATTAGCATACGAGAGTCATCTAATACACGATAACCGATATTGTCGGTATCGGTATCGCAATGCAAAGAGACGAACCCCATAAACTCTGAAATCGGAATGGGCCGTACTTTGTGCACGGCCCACTAAGATATAGAGTGGGTTCGAACGGGTCCGAACTCCCACAAAGTTCGGTGGCGACTCCAACTTCGATTTAAATTTCAATTCGAGATCCATCTCACATGAGATTCATTCGCAGCCCCAAACCCGCGCGTGGCCGCGTCGGGGTAGACCTATGTCATGTCCACAGCTATAAATTTAAGTAAAAAATTTCTCACATTGAAAAATTATAATAAAGTGATGAAATTTGATTATAAAAATAAAAGTAATAATTCGTTTTTAGATATCAACCAAAAATCTTTTAAGTCATAAAAAAATCCTATTATAAAAATAAAAGTATTCTTCTTTAGATATCAACCAGAAATCTTTTGAGTCCTAAAAAGTGTTTGTTGGACTATTAAACTTAAGTAAAATTATCCAACATCAAAAAGTTTTGATAATGTGATGAAATTCTATATCATAAATAAGAGAAATCATTCGTTGTTAGATATTAACAAAAAACCTTGCGTCTTATGATTACTCTTAAGACTTAGGGCTATAAATTTAAGTAAAATTATCCCACATGAAAAATTTATATTACGGTGATGAAATTTTATTGTATAAATAAAATAAAGTAATCAATTTGTCTGTAGATATCAACCAGAAATCTTTTGAAGAGAGTTCTTAAGACTCTATAAACTTAAAGTAGAATTATCTCACATCGAAAAATAATGATTGAGGTGATGAAATTCTATATCATAAATAAGAAAAATCATTCATCCTTATATAACAATGATATAGGAACAGTTGGATCGTTTCAAAATAAAATCCGGATCATTGATAGGTAATGGAGAGAAAGTACTGGAGAAGATTTTTCCACTTTTTTAGTCTTTCAAATTCTAAGTACAATGCACTCCTATAATTTGATTTGACGTTGACCGAAGATATATAACTTTCTTAAAAACACATTCACGATAGTATTCCGTTACTATTAAGCATACCCTTAATTTCTACTGTACTGTTGCGTAGTCACACCAATTAATGCAATGTCATCAACAATGCCACTAAAAATCGACACGTGCATCGCACGGGCTTTTCAACTAGTTATCTATTGTTTTTGGATTAACTTCAAAGAAGAAAAAGGTGAATTTGGATTGAAAAAAATTCATTAGTACAACATACCTATAAGAAAAACTTACCAAAAATGAAAATGAATAACTATTGAATATTGGACCTAGAAATAGATAACTATTAAACGGATCGGGGATATATATATATATATATATAGAGAGAGAGAGAGAGAGAGAGAGAGAGTTGAGTAAGGATTGAGAAGTTGGAGAGTTGTTGTTTGTGTCTATTAATTGATTGTTTGCTAAATGGATGACTTAAGCTGATTGTGTGATTTTAAAAAAAAATGTCAGACTAACAGCAGCAACATGCATGATGGCTTTCTTCCTCTGACACTATCAATCAAACCAACCTCTCTCTACAATTCAAACTAATTCATCCCAACACCCAAATTTTTTCTATACAATTCAATCAAACCATTTCCTCTTTACAATTCAATCAATATTTTTCTTTGAAATACTTTCTCAATAATTTTCTTAAGGTTCATCTCTATATGCTCCAATGATACATTTCTTCGAAAATTTGCAGTTGACATATTCCGTCGATAATCATATGCTCGAGGTTGTTGAACATGCAGGAGGTAAGATGAGTATCTTTACTTCTGCATTTGCTAACTTGAATTAATTTCATATGCTCGAAAGTTTATGTACACCATCCTTTATATATTAAAGTAAGCAACAATGACAATGAGGTGACACCTCTTACAATTGAGCATTTTAGAATACTCAATTTTTATTAACCCAAGGTTATTATGGTAAATCTTTCATGGGAAGCTATTAATCCAAACTGAACCAATTTTGGGCTTCATAATCCAATCATCATAATCCCGCCTTCACACTTAATTAACCTGGTCATAAAAGCAGCCTAATTAATCCGGAATTAAAAAATTTAAACCCTAACACAACTACTACAGTATTATATAATTAAAACCTAATTTATTAAAAACCCTAATACAATATTAAAGCCTACTACCTGTTAACTCTGCATCATAGTCGAATTAATTCATCATATCATTTCAACATATGTTGATTTACTTCCTCAAACTAATCCATCGAATTAATCCATTGAATTATTCGTTCAGGAAGCAACAATTGTGTATATTGGTGATAATCTTCTTCGGTAAGATTTTTTTACTATATCTATTGTTTCATTTCTTACAAATGATGATGAATTCGACGGTGGTTTTAAATTTTTTCCATGTTTTTTTTAATTTGTTGAGCAAAAAAATTTGACCTCCAGTCACAAATCATAATGTGTGTAATTACGATTTTAGGGATTTTCAATTTTGAATGATTCGATGATATGAAGGAATCTGAGACTATTTCCAATTTTTGGCAAATTTTTTATGATTATTGCAAGATCACAATAATACATATAGGACTGCAAGATCACAATAATACATATACGGTAGTACATCATTATTATTGCAGGACTCACTAGTACAAAAAGCACTTGTGGCTTCGGTTAAAAAGGACATATGGTTACGGTTAAATAGGCGTAGTAAATCAAGGCGTAGCATTATGTGTACCAGCTATGGCTTCGGTTATGTGGCGTAGCAAAAATTATTTGTGGTAATGGTTATTTATAAGAACCGAAGCCATAAACACAGTAAAGGCTTCGGTTGTTAAGTTGAAACGTAGCCAAAGATGTGTAAAGACATCGGTTAATAGTAACAACCGAAGCTAAAAGGTACTAAATGGCTTCGGTTGTTAATAATAACCGCAACCAAATATTTTTAAAATGTTTTGGTTGATGACTGTAACCGAAGCCAAATCTAAGTTAAAAAAAAAACCAATAACAAAACATGAAAGTAATATTAGTAAGTACCGAAAGAATTTTTACAGGCATTATCTAATACAATACTCCGTAGTACAATACCACCTACAAATAACTAGCTATTGAAACCAACATACAAAAAGATAGAAATTCCATGGGACATCAATTCAAGCTTAGAGTCAATCAATCGTAATTACATTTTTTTTAAAATGCCAAAAGAAATAGGGAGTCTTAGATACATCAATTAATCTTTTGAGAGACGAACTTATTATTAAGAGCCATTCCAAGACCTGCACAATATGCATATACATTAGATACAAGTCATATAACTTGACTTGCACAACAGAATGATAATTATGACGATGAAAAAGGAGTTACTTTCAAGCAAGTATGCAAATCATTTGTCCTCTTACTGCATGCAACCTGTAAGGATGTCAAATTCATAAGCCATGTGGAAACAAAGATAAAACCACATAGTTATAATTTTGACAAAATAAATGATGATTTGGGGATCTCACTAGGTTGAAGTCTAATGAGAAACAAAGATACGATTATATTTATCATTTTTTCCCTTAAATTTGAGTCTCTAATGCCAACTGAATCCCCTAACGTATTTGCACGCACGACATTATTACACCACATATTTTTCACATATACTCCACATTTGTACAAACGCCCACGGTTGAATACTTCCAACCGATCATGAGTAACTTAAACGTAGTGGGTGACCACACTTATCAACCTATGCCATTAATAACAGGAGGCACATACACGAACATTATTTAATCAGTTGATATATGTTGGACAAGACTTACTCGCTCATTTCAGGTTTTTATTGACTCGATTTGACAGACACAAGTTTTACTTTTACTACTGCTAGAAAGACATCCTTTTGGACGACCAAATATTAAAATGGCAAAATGAAAAGGAATTAGAAGGAAGTAACATGTTATGTCTAATATGCAGCCTATATAATCTGCCATAGAACTCCCAGGCTTGCAAAATCAAGTTGGTAATCTAAATAACAAAGCCCATATTATTATACAATGAAAACACTAAAGTACTGAACCCATCTTCTTCAATGAAAGCACAGTTAAGTGGCTAACAAAGCAAATAACTGCACGACACCTAGGAAAATTTGCAAATACCTGTTTTGTTTTTCCATGACAACATTTCCCTTTGTATATAAGTTGTAACTTACTCTGCATGACTGTCATGCTATAACACCGTCAAACCTGAATGTTCAACCTGCTATCACACAAAATTAAATAGCTCAAGCCAAGGGTCATTTAAGGGTGCCATTTTTTTGGAGGTGAAAGGTAACTCATTTAACTTCAATTTAAAGTAAAAGGCCGTAAATTTCTAGGGAACTAGGAGTTATCGCATATGCCAGGCTACCAGAATAAAACTTTATGAAAAGAATAAAAATAGAGACAACCTACGTGGGATTTGCTCTTCCCACTAAGCTAATCGGCTTTGTAAATACCTTGATTGATTTGTTAAAAGATTTGGCACACATAAAAAAGTTACTGAAAGATAAATTTATGAGCAACATATTCAAGTAGCTTAATGATTCAACCAAAGTTTATATTCATCCATAATCTGTGTAAACTTGCACTTATCAATGAAATTGCATTAACCTTTAAATATCACCAATATGCAATGTGTCAACAATTCAAAAGCATATGACATCAAATAAGGATGAACACCAGTATCTCAAAACCTAGTTGAAAGTTTACAAAGAACTTCATTCTTTTGTGGATATATATCGATTTCGAGTCAGATAACCAAGCATACACTTTACTATAGTATATTCACAATATAGAAAATTCTTTGTATGACTCAAATAACTAATCACATAAGAAAGTAGCTCGTTAAAATGCAACCTAAAGACCTTGGCCTTCCAAATGCATCCAAGACATATGCGATTTTAAGTCAGTATAAAACTTGTAGAACAAGGTCTAATTGCAAAGCGATTCTGCCAACATATTGACTCAGAAAGTAAACTCATCAATAATAAGTATAATTAACATAACGTTAGCAAATTAACTACATCAATAAAAACTTGTCCAAGTTCTAGCAAATATCCAACAAACTATTTCAAATTCACATTTAAGATTCCTGGAATCTTTAGGACATGAGGAACTTAATACTGAGCGAGTCACCTCCTTCCTTGCCTTAGGACAAATTTATTTTCTCAATATGCTTCTGAAAAAAAAATGACTATACAAATTTCAGAAAGTCTAACAACATTAGGAAATTAGGGTTTCAATATTTGGGGAAAAATGAAATAATTGAACACAAATGAAAATTTAACAAAGAAATACAATTGAGTAACTCACTGTAACAAAATAATTGAAAGAATATTTGTCATTTGAGGATGAATTTGAAAGATAAGCTCAAGATCTTAAACGAGAAAACTAAAAGAAGAGTGAGAAACAAGAAACGAGAAAGATTTTAACATAGCACCACAACTAGCCCCTGAAGTAAAAATCACATCGCCGAATCACTACAGCTCTTGATCTCACGACCACCACCATTGACCCTATCCAGAACCACCAATCTTCACCGCATACGCCACCCACTTGCACAAATCATAAACCAAGGCAATCCAGTCATCACTCAACTCTTAACCAACGAGACCCTAGCCTGACCTTCACATACACTGCGATGCACCTCCACGATATATATCTTTTTTTTTTAACTTTGTGATTTTAATTGTAGATCAACGAAAAATAAGGGAGATGATTTTTTCAAAACTAACTACAATAATGAGGATATCGAAAAGTTTTGAGTCAAATAGAGATATTTGATAATGAAAATGAGTAGTGGTGGCGATGTGGTTTGCTACCTGACGAAGGCAAAGGGCTAATAGTAGAAGCTATGCTAGTGACGGAAAAGGGTAGCGAAAATCGATGCTTCCAAAGGATGATTGTTGATTCGCCAACGAAATGACGTTAGAGTTCCTGTGGTGGCAGCCGACATCAGTTGGGGTTGTGATTGAGGTTAGAGAGCCTGGAGAAGGATGACAAGAAGTTTGGATTTATGTGTTAGGTTCTTGCGTATATGGTTTATGTCAGGATTCGAGAGTACTATGGTTTTTGTGTACCTGGGTTGGGGATGGAGTATGGTTCTGCAGTTATTATGTAGTCGACGGCAAGTAGACGATCTTAGGGTTATTATTATTACTTAGGATTATCATTATTACTCATATATTTAGGGACTTTTATAAATTATGATTATGTAGTCATTAGGAAATCGTGCTTGGATGAGGGTCTTTAAAAAAAATTAGCGATTTTTTATTTATTTGGAATGAATAGAAAATTATAATAAAATTTGGTATAATAAAAAATCGCAACTTTTCTATATACAAATTATTTTATTTATGTTAACCTAAATGGTTACGGCTCTTTAATTACAAATGTTGTCATTTAGAATCACTTTTGGCTACGGTTAAAAACTCAACCGAAGACTTTTATATGTGGCTACGGTTTCTTATTAAAACTGTTACCCTTTATAACCACTTTTGGCTACGGTTCATACACTCAACCGAAGCATTTTATATTTGGCTACGGTTTTTTTGATACAACCGTAACCATTTATAAATCCTATTCCTATAGAAGGTTGTGGTTACGGTTATTAAATGGAACCGTAACCTTTTCTACAAGCCAAATGTGCTTTTTGTACTAGTGACTGCAGAGATGTAGATGTAGATATAGATGGATGAATCGCAAAAATCTTGAAGCTTGATCCGGCATTGATCATGGGTAGGCTATTCAATGTCTCATATGTAAGTTCATATTATTGGAGATAAAGATATTACTTGATATTTTCTCCTTATTTGTTTATATTGTATCTTATTGTTATTCTCTGTAATCCTTGTATTTACAGTAGTTTTAGATTACTCATATCTTTAGGTTACGGCTCATAGTTAGGGTTAGCTCTTAGTCTCAATTGTATTTATATACTTGTTCATCGTTCAATATAATCATTCATTCAATCATATAACTTCTACATGGTATTGTGGACATGACATAGGTCCACCCCGACGCGGCCACGCGCGAGTTTGGGGAGGCGAATGAATCTCATGTGAGATGGATCTCGAATTGAAATTTAAATTGAGATGGAGTCGCCACCGAACTTTTTGGGAGTTCGGGCCCATTCGAACCCACTCTATATCTTCGTGGGCCGTGCACAGAGTACGACCTGTTTGGATTTCAGAGTTTATGGGGTTCGTCCCTTTGCATTGCGATACTGATACCGACATTATCAGTTACCGTGTATTGAATGACTCTCGTGCGCCAACAGTTTCGGACATCCGGAAACCGAGGTTCTGAGTAAGGGGTGAGGGTACGTGTTGGGAAGTTCACAAAGAACACCCAACCCCGCCCGCACTTAGCGGCCTCTTGTAGACACCCGCATTTTGACCGCCAGGTGTCTATGGTTGTTTCCAAAAAATACCCGATGATGATCGGACGCTAACGTGTTTCTACGCGCTCGGATACGGGCTAAAATCCATTAATCGCTGGCTAACACACTTACAGAGCACAAATCTCACAAAAGCAACCTCGAATCCAGGCCCAGTGGATCATTCCGAGTCAAACAAGACTAATTTGGGCCAAAATCGACACCGGAATTAAAACCGACTTTTCACGATTGGGTCAACCCCGATCAAAGTCGTTTCCGAGACACACAAAACAGCCCCTCACATCATCAAAAGTCCAAGTCAAACATAAATCCCATCAAACTCAAAGTCAAGGTCCAAAACAATAGACCCGTGCAACCCGACTGGGCCACTCGATCGAGTGACCCACCCACTCGATCGAGTGGGCATGTTTCAAGCCCGACGGCAGGCTTCACGGGCCACTCGACCGAGTTAGCCCCATACTCGGTCGAGTAACCCTAAACCGGTGCCCTAGCCATGCCTATATAAGCAACCCCCATGCAACACAATTACACAACTTTTTTACAACTCTTTACAAACCCTAGAGCAACCTTACACATACACGCATACTACGTCTTTTGCAAACCCTAATCAATCAAACCCTAGCAATCTTACACTAGCAAGAACCCAAAACCTAGTTTTAGGAATCGAACCCGAGCCACCACAACTTAGCCTCCATACACCTCGATGACTCTTGTGTTAAAGCCACGGTTACGAGTCCGCACCGAGACAAGAACATGTAGGTTGAGGGTGTCAAAACCCTCTCTTTTCTTCCCTTCCACTCTTCGTCGCCCACGTCCCTTTCTGTCGTCTTTCTTTTTCATTTTTTTTATTTTGTTCTTCGCATTCATAATATCGATAATACTACTAATATCAAAGCATTAAAATATTTATCGATTTGTGTCGAATAAGAAGGATACCGGGATAAGGAAAACCGCATATACAAGTGTACTGCACACGCGTCGTCGGTCGCTTATCCCGGTACCCTGACTATTTGATTATTGAGATAAATTAACTTAAACAACAATTCGTTATTATTTCTCGTCATCATCATCATCGATTTTACATTCATCTTTTTCTAAAATCAATTTTAATAAGGGTCGAAACCCGTTGACACGGATCCGACATCACAATCCCTAGGGATTTATTTCGATGTCGGAGAAGTCGAGGGAATCAAGTTTTATTCAAGTAAAGCGTCGATCTTAGATTCGATACCAATTCCATAATTGGATATCGAATCTAACAATCAAGTCATATGAATTAATTAACGTGATTTATTCATGTCACGATAATTAATTTAAAGCGACTAAAATTAATTTATCTCCTTTTTATTTCACTCTAATATCCCATATCGATTCAATAATCGAATATGGGATACGATGAGTATTCAAATCTAGAATCGGGTATAAATTCAACAATATTTATATTCGGTTTAAAAAAATCAACGATTTATAAAAAACCCGAATCGAGCATAGGTCATGCAATACTTATGCTCAATTCGGTAAAACCGTCGATTCATCAAAAATCTAAAGCAATTTCGAAAATCAATATAAAATTGCAAGCGAATTACAATTCGTACAGATGCCACTCGACTGAGTGCCTTAGTCACTCGATCGAGTGACATCACAAAATCGAGTCAGAACGCATGTCACGACCACCACTCGGTCGAGTCTCACAGTGACTCGATCGAGTGGCCATGTACTCGACCGAGTTGGTCAATAACTCGGCCGAGTACGGTCTGTAGCGCGAAACAGAATCGTCTTTTACAGGTCCACTCGATCGAGTCCATCAACCACTCGATCGAGTGACCCATAACGATTAACACAAGGAGTCGTACATTATTCTATTTTCTAAATTCGGTAGTAAATTCTGATTTAGGTCAACACGTGTTTAATTAATCATGTGTATTACTACCTTTTCAAACCATGCATCTCATATTTGCATCTTTTCATCTCATCTCATATTTGCACAAACCGTTATTATTCGTTACATTATTACATCGTTACTAACGCGTTTGTTGTTTCTTTTATCAATTTAATTATTGTTCGTTTATTGTACTAAATGAACCCACATGCTAAAATTCCACTTTGACGTAGAATTAATTGCATTAAATGTTTACATAGAAACCCACTTTTCAATTTCATTCACATGCCTAGGAAAAACAATGTTTGCATAAGCATTTTTCCCGTTTTACTAGCACGCGTATTAGAAAGTCACTCGAGTTCTTAGTAGAGGCCGCTAATGTGCGGGCGGGGTTGGGTGTCCTTCGTGAGCTTCCCAACACGTACCCTCACCCCTTACTCAGAACCTCGGTTTCCGGATGCCCGAAACCGTTGGCGCACGAGAGTCATTCAGTACACGATATCCGATAATGTCGGTATCGGTATCAAATGCAAAGGGACGAGCCCAATAAACTTTGACATCGGAAATGGGCCGTATTTTGTATACGGACCACTACGACATAGAGTGGGCTCGAATGGTTCCAAATAACCATAAAATTCGGTGGCGACTCCACATAGACCTAAATTTCAATTCGATCCATTCTCATATGGAGATTCATTCGCCTCCCCAAACCCGCGCGTGGCCGCGTCGGGGTGGACCTATGTCATGTCCACAATTTGGCGACTCTGCTGGGGATTAACTGATGCGTGACTTACCATCGGCATCCTCAGGGTGAGACTCGAATAGAAATCGTTTGACAAATACAATACGCGTTTTAGTTCTATGGTTCATGCATAACCCATATTTTCCCGGGCCGGTACTCGCGACCGACGTCCCACTATACCGTTGATGTACTGCAGTATGGATATGTCAAAAGGTGTCCATAGTCGATTCGAGTGGGTTTCGCGGCATGTTCTAAGATCAACTCGCCTTAGGAAGTCCGTCCCGATCAACGTCTAGACTATGTACACTGGTATAGACCCCTTATAGACCGATCGAGACTTAGTATAGAGCATACATGGCGTCGTTATAATGCTTGTGTGACTACGTGCTACTTGGTTTCCGGGTCGTTTTCAAAAACCGTCTTTTTTCAAAGACTGCATCTTTTTCAAACTATTCAATTTCAAAACCCGGGACACATACCGAATTTAGGACTTATGATTTTACTCAAAATAGCCTATTTTCTAGACGGTATGTTGCCTGATTCAAAACTCGAAAATTATTTCGAACTTTCAAAACCCGTGCACCAATGACTTTTCGTCCTCTTTTTCGGAAATTTGGGCCATTCACCGAGTCCACTTGGTCCTCTTTCAAAAATCATCAATTTTCAAAACCTTCCACTTCTAGGACTTCCCGTATTTAGCAGTGTCGGGTCGAGTCTTAAGTTGTCAAGGTCTTTAGCGTCGAAACTCCGTCGATTTTACATCGCGAGTTTCTTCCCCATCCCAGTCCGCCTTATTAGACTAAGGCAAGGCCCACCTACGTAGGACATACTCCTACAAAGGAGGGCCCGTCTACACAATCGAGTCCAAAGTCTGAGAAATGTCTCACATGGACTTTCCTTCGAGCAGGACTCGGCCCACATGCCGAATTCTAAGGAAGGCCCACATTTCACAAGTCACCCGTCTAGGTGTCTTTTCTGAGTCAACCTTTTACAAGGCATAGCCCTATAACAAAAAGGTTCACGGTCCTTACGTCTAAGGGTCACTCGTCCCACACTCGAGTCTTAACAAAATCTTCAATCCCACTCGGGGGCTCCCCCTTAGCAGGGCAATCAATCACGGTTGCTCCAAGGGTCATGTCTTACACGTGTCTCACATAACCCACTTTCGAGTCACTTAGATGCCACACCATCTGAGTCCTATCAAAGTCTTTAGTCTCACCTGGGGGGCCATTCTCCGACGAGTGATTAATCACAGTCACTCCGAGAATCGTACCCTACACACTTGTCTTAGGGGAGTCTAACCCGAGTCAAACTAGAGTCGTCTCTCCTCCTGCGCTATTTCTTATGCCTTGGTGAGTTGGAGTTCCGAAGCAACTTTTCTGATTACGTGGTGTTCTTAGAGACAGGCCACCCGAAACCAGATACCAACGCAAAATGGACGATTTGAAAAATGCTCTGGCCAAGATCGAGACTCAACTGGCCGCCATCCAGGCTAACCAAGCGACTTTATCCACCCGCCTAAGCACCGTGGAGAAAACGGCCCCAGTTGAGGGATCTGAGCCCACTGGGCCCATAGCTGAGCTAATCAGCGCTATTCGCAGGCTCGAAGAACAGGTTCATCTGTCGACGAACAATTCAATCCACACTGAAAATGCTCGTTCCTACTCACCTTTGAATGACGAGCTACCCGCCAACCTCAACCTTACGGGAATTCCTATGTTTAAGGGTACTGGAGACCCGGTCCATCACATCCGGGCTTTCAAAGATTTCATGGCGGTCCAAGGGGTAAAGTCCACCATGTTTAAGCACTTATTCCCTTCCTCCCTCTAGAAGCACCCCAAAACCTGGTACTACAGGCTCGATTCCAAGAAATACCCGACTTGGGATGACGTGGCAACAGAGTTTGCTCGGAACTACGCCGATAATATCGAGATCCAGACTACAATGCATACTCTGGAAGTCATGGCCCAAGAGCCCAAAGAAGGGTTCACTAAATATCTTCAAAGATGGAGGGCCGAGAGTGTGAAGTTGGTAGACAAACCCAACGAGAAGACACTAGTGGAGGTATTCATCAACAACCTCCTACCTTCTTACCGCGTCCATCTTAGGTATGCCGGCATTTCAAACTTTGCCGTACTTACCGAAATGGGCATTAGGATTGAAGACGATCTTCGACACAAGGAAGATCTGGGTGAAGTTTCTACTGAAGGGTATGCTGGACATCAACTCGAGTCCTTAGAAGCCGACGACTAATGACAACATCATCCGAGAGTCCAGATTTGGTTTAAGTCTGAGTCTGAGTCCGAGTCTAGGATGTACCATTTCTTTCAAAGTCAAAGTCAGAGTCAGAGTCAGTCGTATTCTGTCCTCTTTTTCAAAATTCAATAAAATCAGCTTTCAATATTCTTTCTCATATATACTTTCCTTATGTGTTTCCGAGAACATGATGAACACCATCATACACTGTGAGCACATGCACGTGACTATTATAGGCACATCTATAATGAATGCAGGAAACCGAGCCCGTGTTTCCCTTTTACCTATTCCATGTCTAGTATAGAAAAGCCACATAACTACCCTTAGCAGGAGCATATCGAATCCTATGACAAATCTAGGTAATCTCCTAGTTTGGGTTCAAGACGGGAGGAAAGCCCATTTCCCACAATAAAACACCACTCTAATAAGACTGACCAATCCCTAACTTAGGTGTTAGTCTGACCGGCGCAAAAAAAAAAACGAATGAGCACTGGACAAAAAAAATCAAAAGTAAAAAAAAAAAAAAAAGAAAGGGCCAAAGCAAAGAAGGCCATCAAAAAAAGAAAAATGGACACAAAAAAAAAATCGAAAGTCCATGAAAAAAAAAGCAAAAGGCCAAAACAAAAAAAACAGGCCATCATCAAAAAAATTCAGAATACCCATGACCGTGGTCAACGGTCAATTCAAGTGAAAGCCCCACGACCAGGGTACGGTCAAACTTATCAAAACCCATGACCGCGGCTAAGAGGTCAATCAAAAAAATCAAATACCCATGACCGTGGTCAACGGTCAATTCAAGTGAAAATCCTTTGGCCGTGGTACGGTCAAATTCAAAATTATCCATGCCATCCAATAGGGGAGTGACAATCAAGCTGGTAAGCTAACACCTCACTCAGCCTTCCCACATTACAACCCTCAAGACCTTCCCGAGACCCAGGCCAGAGACAGCCCGGAATTTTGAGGATTCAAGCTCCATAGGATACCCCTAACAATTAGGGCCAGACATGGAAACCAGATCCCGCATTATCAAACCGGCTCTCGAAGCCTTAGCTCCACAGAACCGAGCTCCAGATTTCGAGTCATCAAGGCCATTTACTTCATTATCAAACCGGCTCTCGAAGCCTTAGCTCCACAGAACCGAGCTCCAGATTTCGAGTCATCAAGGCCATTTACTTCATTATCAAACCGGCTCTCGAAGCTTTAGCTCCACAGAACCGAGCTCTAGATTTCGAGTTATCAAGGCCATTTACTTCCTAGCACCACATTCCCAAAAACATCAAATCCCGAGAACAAAACTCGTTAAAATCCCGAAATCAAAACTCGTTAAAATCCCCGAGAGCAAAACTCGTTAAAATCCCCGAGAGCAAAACTCGTTAAAATCCCGTCTCAATTCTTCTCATCCAAACCAGTTACCAACCCCAAGCATGAGAACTCAACTTGCAGTCGGCATAGAACATGCCCAAATAGTTCACACCACCTCTGGGGGCTACCCCAGAGAACGCTCACAGTCACAGGATTAATATCCTAATCATTCAAGCCCTTTGATCAAGACATCACTGGGAATGCACCTAGCCTACACCATCGTTATGGCTAGTTACACACAAAGTTCTATTAGCTTAGGCACCATAATATATCTCTCAATCCACTGAACTACGGCTTGGTTTGATTTCAGCACACGTGAATACGTAGGCAGCCTTTCAACAGAGGCACAACCACCCACATTGACACACATTCGAAAAGCATGATCATTCCGGGCACGACACTGTCATGTTCTCAGTAGCTAGCTTTGTCGTCCTGGGGGCTTTTCTTAGACAGAAGACCTCCATCCACTCACAAAATCCAGATAAATCCAACAAAAATCTAGCCTCCTTTCTGTAGTGTGTCCTAGTACTCGGCTCAGTCGAAGACGAGAATCTGTCAGGACTCGAGGCATCACCCACTTTGGAAAAGTATCCTAAAATAGGAAAAGGGCACCAAACTAAAACAGTCTCATTACATACTACTGCAATCCCCCTCATAGCATATCTATCCCATTTCGATGTGCGACCGTGTTGCCACTCGCCTAGGCTACGGGATAGCGCAACTTAAGAGTCTTGTTAGGCGGCCCACACCCCTATCGAGTCACGGTCCAACCCCTATCGAGTCACGGTCCAACCCTTAGAGAGTCCAGTCCGTGTCAGCCAACTCGTCCTGTCGTGTCCAGAGTCGAGTCTGTCGATAGGCCCCTCTCTCCAAATTCCACTTTGAAATTTGCAAAATTTAGCCATTTGAAAAAAGATCTTTTTCGACAAGGTCAGATTTCAGTCTATTTAAACTGCGAATTTCTTTTACATCCCTTTCCATTTTGAAAGCCTAGCTCGTGATTGCTTTCAGGATTTCAAATTCTTCAAAAATCATTCTCCCCAGCACGAGTCATTTTACTACCTACGTGTTGCATACATTTTTATGTGACTTATACAGGTACGACTCAAGCAAAGACATGCAAGTCATCAAATCTCCCCAGCAGCATTTTCCAGGATAGCACGGGATGAGCCAACACACAGGCGCGCCCAGGGCTTACGCGACACGCCGAAATTCCCCACAGAGTACAATCATCAAGCTCAGGTATGATTTCTGCCTTGCGGCTGGCGAGCCCTTCACGCGAGTCTAACGGACTATATACGACCCGACCGGAAGTCTACCAGGTCTTAACGGGCTTGGTAGCTACTCTGACTTTCGCCTTGTCCAAGCCTCAGTCAGAGTGGGGGTTCTGTAGACACCCGCATTTTGACCGCCAGGGGTCTATGGTAGTTTCCAAAAAACACCCGATGATGATCGGACGCTAACGTGTTTCTACGCGCTCGGATACGGGCTCAAATCCATTAATCGCTGGCTAACACACTTACAAAGCACAAATCTCACAAAAACAACCTCGAATCCAGGCCCAGTGGATCATTCCGAGTCAAACAAGACTAATTTGGGCCAAAACCGACACCGGAATTGAAACCGACTTTTCACGATTGGGTCAACCCCGGTCAAAGTCGTTTCCGAGACACACAAAACAGCCCCTCACATCATCAAAAGTCCAAGTCAAACATAAAACCCATCAAACTCAAAGTCAAGGTCCAAAACAATAGACCCGTGCAACCCGACTGGGCCACTCGATCGAGTGGGCATGTTTCAAGCCCGACGGCAGGCTTCACAGGCCACTCGACCGAGTTAGCCCCATACTCGGTCGAGTAACCCTAAACCGGTGCCCTAGCCATGCCTATATAAGCAACCCCCATGCAATACAATTACACAACTTTTTTACAACTCTTTACAAACCCTAGAGCAACCTTACACATACACGCATACTACGTCTTTTGCAAACCCTAATCAATCAAACCCTAGCAATCTTACACTAGCAAGAACCCTAAACCTAGTTTTAGGAATCGAACCCGAGCCACCACAACTTAGCCTCCATACACCTCGATGACTCTTGTGTTAAAGCCACGGTTACGAGTCCGCACCGAGACAAGAACATGTAGGTTGAGGGTGTCAAAACCCTCTCTTTTCTTCCCTTCCTCTCTTCGTCGCCCACGTCCCTTTCCGTCGTCTTTGTTTTTCGTTTTTTTATTTAGTTCTTCGCATTCATAATATCGATAATACTACTAATATCAAAGCATTAAAATATTTATCGATTTGTGTCGAATAAGAAGGATACCGGGATAAGGAAAACCGCATATACAAGTGTACTGCACACGCGTCGTCTGTCGCTTATCCCGGTACCCTGACTATTTGATTATTGAGATAAATTAACTTAAACAACAATTCGTTATTATTTCTCGTCATCATCATCATCGATTTTACATTCATCTTTTTCTAAAATCAATTTTAATAAGGGTCGAAACCCGTTGACACGGATCCGACATCACAATCCCTAGGGATTTATTTCGATGTCGGAGAAGTGGAGGGAATCAAGTTTTTATTCAATTAAAGCGTCGATTTTAGATTCGATACCAATTCCATAATTGGATATCGAATCTAACAATCAAGTCATATGAATTAATTAACGTGATTTATTCATGTCACGATAATTAATTTAAGGCGACTAAAATTAATTTATCTCCTTTTTATTTCACTCTAATATCCCATATCGATTCAATAATCGAATATGGGATACGATGAGTATTCAAATTTAGAATCGGGTATAAATTCAACAATATTTTTATTCGGTTTAAAAAAATCAACGATTTATAAAAAACCCGAATCGAGCATAGGTCATGCAATACTTATGCCCAATTCGGTAAAACCGTCGATTCATCAAAAATCTAAAGCAATTTCAAAAATCAATATAAATTTGCAAGCGAATTACAATTCGTACAGATGCCACTCGACCGAGTGCCTTAGTCACTCGATCGAGTGACATCACAAAATCGAGTCAGAACGCATGTCACGACCACCACTCGGTCGAGTCTCACAGTGACTCGATCGAGTGGACATGTACTCGACCGAGTTAGTCAATAACTCGGCCGAGTACGGTCTGTAGCGCGAAATAGAATCGTCTTTTACAGGACCACTCGATCGAGTCCATCAACCACTCAATCGAGTGACCCATAACGATTAACACAATGAGTCGTACATTATTCTATTTTCTAAATTCGGTAGTTCTGATTTAGGTCAACACGTGTTTAATTAATCATGTGTATTACTACCTTTTCAAACCATGCATCTCATATTTGCATCTTTTCATCTCATCTCATATTTGCACAAACCGTTATTATTCGTTACATTATTACATCGTTACTAACGCGTTTGTTGTTTCTTTTATCAATTTAATTATTGTTCGTTTATTGTACTAAATGAACCCACATGCTAAAATTCCACTTTGACGTAGAATTAATTGCATTAAATTGACGTAGAAACCCACTTTTCAATTTCATTCACATGCCTAGGAAAAACAATGTTTGCATAAGCATTTTTCCCGTTTTACTAGCACGCGTATTAGAAAGTCACTCGAGTTCTTAGTAGAGGCCGCTAATGTGCGGGCGCGGTTGGGTGTCCTTCGTGGGCTTCCCAACACGTACCCTCACCCCTTACTCAGAACCTCGGTTTCCGGATGCCCAAAACCGTTGGCGCACGAGAGTCATTCAGTACACGATATCCGATAATGTCGGTATCGGTATCAAATGCAAAGGGACGAGCCCAATAAACTTTGACATCGGAAATGGGCCGTATTTTGTATATGGACCACTACGACATAGAGTGGGCTCGAATGGTTCCGAATAACCACAAAATTCGGTGGCGACTCCACATAGACCTAAATTTCAATTCGATCCATTCTCATATGGAGATTCATTCGCCTCCCCAAACCCGCACGTGGCCGCGTCGGGGTGGACCTATGTCATGTCCACAATTTGGCGACTCTGCTGGGGATTAACTGATGCGTGACTTACCATCGGCATCCTCAGGGTGAGACTCGAATAGAAATCGTTTGACAAATACAATACGTGTTTTAGTTCTACGGTTCATGCATAACCCATATTTTCCCGGCCGGTACTCGCGACCGACGTCCTACTATACCGTTGATGTACTCCAGTATGGATATGTCAAAAGGTGTCCATAGTCGATTCGAGTGGGTTTCGCGGCATGTTCTAAGATCAACTCGACTTAGGAAGTTCGTCCCGATCAACGTCTAGACTATGTACACTGGTATAGACCCCTTATAGACAGACCGAGACTTAGTATAGAGCATACATGGCGTCGTTATAATGCTTGTGTGACTACGTGCTACTTGGTTTCCGAGTCGTTTTCAAAAACCGTCTTTTTTCAAAGATTGCATCTTTTTCAAACTATTCAATTTCAAAACCCGGGACACATACCGAATTTAGGACTTATGATTTTACTCAAAATAGCCTATTTTCTAGACGGTATGTTGCCCGATTCAAAACTCGAAAATTATTTCGAACTTTCAAAACCCGTGCCCCAATGACTTTTCGTCCTCTTTTTCGGAAATTTGGGCCATTCACCGAGTCCACTCGGTCCTCTTTCAAAAATCATCAATTTTCAAAACCTTCCACTTCTAGGACTTCCCGTATTTAGCAGTGTCGGGTCGAGTCTTAAGTTGTCAAGGTCTTTAGCGTCGAAACTCCGTCGATTTTACATCGCGAGTTTCTTCCCCATCCCAGTCCGCCTTATTAGACTAAGGCAAGGCCCACCTACGTAGGACATACTCCTACAAAGGAGGGCCCGTCTACACAATCGAGTCCAAAGTCTGAGAAATATCTCACATGGACTTTCCTTCGAGCAGGACTCGGCCCACATGCCGAATTCTAAGGAAGGCCCTTTATTTCACAAGTCACCCGTTTAGGTGTCTTTTCCTAGTCAACCTTTTACAAGGCATAGCCCTATAACAAAAAGGTTCACGGTCCTTACTTCTAAAGGTCACTCGTCCCACACTCGAGTCTTAACAAAATATTCAATCCCACTCGGGGGCTCCCCCTTAGCAGGGCAATCAATCACGGTTGATCCAAGGGTCATGTCTTACACGTGTCTCACATAACCCACTTTCGAGTCACTTAGATGCCACACCATCTGAGTCCTATCAAAGTCTTTAGTCTCACCTGGGGGGCCATTCTCCGACGAGTGATTAATCACAGTCACTCCGAGAATCGTACCCTACACACTTGTCTTAGGGGAGTCTAACCCGAGTCAAACTAGAGTCGTCTCTCCTCCTGCGCTATTTCTTATGCCTTGGTGAGTTGGAGTTCCGAAGCAACTTTTCTGATTACGTGGTGTTCTTAGAGACAGGCCACCCGAAACCAGATACCAACGCAAAATGGACGATTTGAAAAATGCTCTGGCCAAGATCGAGACTCAACTGGCCGCCATCCAGGCTAACCAAGCGACTTTATCCACCCGCCTAAGCACCGTGGAGAAAACGGCCCCAGGTTAGGGATCTGAGCCCACTGGGCCCATAGCTGAGCTAATCAGCGCTGTTCGCAGGCTCGAAGAACAGGTTCATCTGTCGACGAACAATTCAATCCACACTGAAAATGCTCGTTCCTACTCACCTTTGAATGACGAGCTACCCGCCAACCTCAACCTTACGGGAATTCCTATGTTTGAGGGTACTAGAGACCCGGTCCATCACATCCGGGCTTTCAAAGATTTCATGGCGGTCCAAGGGGTAAAGTCCACCATGTTTAAGCACTTATTCCCTTCCTCCCTCTAGAAGCACCCCAAAGCCTGGTACTACAGGCTCGATTCCAAGAAATACCCGACTTGGGATGACGTGGCAACAGAGTTCGCTCGGAACTACGCCGATAATATCGAGATCCAGACTACAATGCATACTCTGGAAGTCATGGCCCAAGAGCCCAAAGAAGGGTTCACTAAATATCTTCAAAGATGGAGGGCCGAGAGTGTGAAGTTGGTAGACAAACCCAACGAGAAGACACTAGTGGAGGCATTCATCAACAACCTCCTACCTTCTTACCGCGTCCATCTTAGGTATGCCGGCATTTCAAACTTTGCCGTACTTACCGAAATGGGCATTAGGATTGAAGACGATCTTCGACACAAGGAAGATCTGGGTGAAGTTTCTACTGAAGGGTATACTGGACATCAACTCGAGTCCTTAGAAGCCGACGACTAATGACAATATCATCCGAGAGTCCAGATTTGGTTTAAGTCTGAGTCTGAGTCCGAGTCTAGGATGTACCATTTCTTTCAAAGTCAAAGTCAGAGTCAGAGTCAGTCGTATTCTGTCCTCTTTTTCAAAATTCAATAAAATTAGCTTTCAATATTCTTTCTCATATATACTTTCCTTATGTGTTTCCGAGAACATGATGAACACCATCATACACTGTGAGCACATGCACGTGACTATTATAGGCACATCTATAATGAATGCAGGAAACCGAGCCTGTGTTTCCCTTTTACCTATTCCATGTCTGGTATAGAAAAGCCACATAACTACCCTTAGCAGGAGCATATCGAATCCTATGACAAATCTAGGTAATCTCCTAGTTTGGGTTCAAGACGGGAGGCAAGCCCATTTCCCACAATAAAACACCCCTCTAATAAGACTGACCAATCCCTACCTTAGGTGTTAGTCTGACCGGCGCAAAAAAAAAAACGAAAGAGCACTTGACAAAAAAAAATCAAAAGTAAAAAAAAAAAAAAGAAAAAAGAAAGGGCCAAAGCTAAAAGAAGGCCATCAAAAAAAGAAAAATGGACACAAAAAAAAAATCGAAAGTCCATGAAAAAAAAAAGCAAAAGGCCAAAACAAAAAAACAGGCCATCATCAAAAAAATTCAGAATACCCATGACCGTGGTCAACGGTCAATTCAAGTGAAAGCCCCACGACCAGGGTACGGTCAAACTTATCAAAACCCATGACCGCGGCTAAGAGGTCAATCAAAAAAATCAAATACCCATGACCGTGGTCAACGGTCACTTCAAGTGAAAATCCTTTGGCCGTGGTACGGTCAAATTCAAAATTATCCATGCCATCCAATAGGGGAGTGACAATCAAGCTTGTAAGCTAACACCACACTCAGCCTTCCCACATTACAACCCTCAAGACCTTCCCGAGACCCAGGCCAGAGACAGCCCGGAATTTTGAGGATTCAAGCTCCATAGGATACCCCTAACAATTAGGGCCAGACATGGAAACCAGATCCCGCATTATCAAACCGGCTCTCGAAGCCTTAGCTCCACAGAACCGAGCTCCAGATTTCGAGTCATCAAGGCCATTTACTTCATTATCAAACCGGCTCTCGAAGCCTTAGCTCCACATAACCGAGCTCCAGATTTCTAGTCATCAAGGCCATTTACTTCATTATCAAACCGGCTCTCGAAGCTTAAGCTCCACAGAACCGAGCTCCAGATTTCGAGTTATCAAGGCCATTTACTTCCTAGCACCACATTCCCAAAAACATCAAATCCCGAGAACAAAACTCGTTAAAATCCCGAGAACAAAACTCGTTAAAATCCCGAGAACAAAACTCGTTAAAATCCCGAGAGCAAAACTCGTTAAAATCCCCGAGAGCAAAACTCGTTAAAATCCCCGAGAGCAAAACTCGTTAAAATCCCCGAGAGCAAAACTCGTTAAAATCCCGTCTCAATTCTTCTCATCCAAACCAGTTACCAACCCCAAGCACGGGAACTCAACTTGCAGTCGGCATAGAACATGCCTAAATAGTTCACACAACCTCTGGGGGCTACCCCAAAGAACGCTCACAGTCACAGGATTAATATCCTAATCATTCAAGCCCTTTGATCAAGACATCACTGGGAATGCACCTAGCCTACACCATCGTTATGGCTAGTTACACACAAAGTCCTATTAGCTTAGGCACCATAATATATCTCTCAATCCACTGAACTACGGCTTGGTTTGATTTCAGCACACGTGAATACGTAGGCAGCCTTTCAACAGAGGCAAAACCACCCACATTGACACACATTCGAAAAGCATGATCATTCCGGGCACGACACTGTCATGTTCTCAGTAGCTAGCTTTGTCGTCCTTGGGGCTTTTCTTAGACAGAAGACCTCCATCCACTCACAAAATCAAGATAAATCCAACAAAAATCTAGCCTCCTTTCTGTAGTGTGTCCTAGTACTCGGCCCAGTCGAAGACGAGAATCTGTCAGGACTCGAGGCATCACCCACTTTGGAAAAGTATCCTAAAATAGGAAAAGGGCACCAGACTAAAACAGTCTAATTACATACTACTGCAATCCCCCCCATAGCATATATATCCCATTTCGATGTGCGACCGTGTTGCCACTCGCCTAGGCTACGGGATAGCGCAACTTAAGAGTCTTGTTAGGCGGCCCACACCCCTATCGAGTCACGGTCCAACCCCTATCGAGTCACGGTCCAACCCTTAGAGAGTCCAGTCCGTGTCAGCCAACTCGTCATGTCGTGTCCAGAGTCGAGTCTGTCGATAGGCCCCTCTCTCCAAATTCCACTTTGAAATTTGCAAAATTTAGCCATTTGAAAAAAGATCTTTTTCGACAAGGTCAGATTTCAGTCTATTTAAACTGCGAATTTCTTTTACATCCCTTTCCATTTTGAAAGCCTAGCTCGTGATTGCTTTCAGGATTTCAAATTCTTCAAAAATCATTCTCCCCAGCACGAGTCATTTTACTACCTACGTGTTGCATACATTTTTATGTGACTTATACAGGTACGACTCAAGCAAAGACATGCAAGTCATCAAATCTCCCCAGCAGCATTTTCCGGTATAGCACGGGATGAGCCAACACACAGGCGCGCCCAGGGCTTACGCGACAAGCCGAAATTCCCCACAGAGTACAATCATCAAGCTCAGGTATGATTTCTGTCTTGCGGCTGGCGAGCCCTTCACGCGAGTCTAACGGACTATATACGACCCGACCGGAAGTCTACCAGGTCTTAACGGGCTTGGTAGCTACTCTGACTTTCGCCTTGTCCAAGCCTCAGTCAGAGTGGGGGCTCTGTAGACACCCGCATTTTGACCGCCAGGTGTCTATGGTAGTTTCCAAAAAACACCCGATGATGATCGGACGCTAACGTGTTTCCACGCGCTCGGATACGGGCTCAAATCCATTAATCGCTGGCTAACACACTTACAGAGCACAAATCTCACAAAAACAACCTCGAATCCAGGCCCAGTAGATTATTCCGAGTCAAACAAGACTAATTTGGGCCAAAACCGACACCGGAATTGAAACCGACTTTTCACGATTGGGTCAACCCCGGTCAAAGTCGTTTCCGAGACACACAAAACAGCCCCTCACATCATCAAAAGTCCAAGTCAAACATAAAACCCATCAAACTCAAAGTCAAGGTCCAAAACAATAGACCCGTGCAACCCGACTGGGCCACTCGATCGAGTGGGCATGTTTCAAGCCCGACGGCAGGCTTCACAGGCCACTCGACCGAGTTAGCCCCATACTCGGTCGAGTAACCCTAAACCGGTGCCCTAGCCATGCCTATATAAGCAACCCCCATGCAATACAATTACACAACTTTTTTACAACTCTTTACAAACCCTAGAGCAACCTTACACATACACGCATACTACGTCTTTTGCAAACCCTAATCAATCAAACCCTAGCAATCTTACACTAGCAAGAACCCTAAACCTAGTTTTAGGAATCGAACCTGAGCCACCACAACTTAGCCTCCATACACCTCGAAGACTCTTGTGTTAAAGCCACGGTTACGAGTCCGCACCGAGACAAGAACATGTAGGTTGAGGGTGTCAAAACCCTCTCTTTTCTTCCCTTCCTCTCTTCGTCGCCCACGTCCCTTTCCGTCGTCTTTGTTTTTCGTTTTTTTTATTTTGTTCTTCGCATTCATAATATCGATAATACTACTAATATCAAAGCATTAAAATATTTATCGATTTGTGTCGAATAAGAAGGATACCGGGATAAGGAAAACCGCATATACAAGTGTACTGCACACGCGTCGTCTGTCGCTTATCCCGGTACCCTGACTATTTGATTATTGAGATAAATTAACTTAAACAACAATTCGTTATTATTTCTCGTCATCATCATCATCGATTATACATTCATCTTTTTCTAAAATCAATTTTAATAAGGGTCGAAACCCGTTGACACGGATCCGACATCACAATCCCTAGGGATTTATTTCGATGTCGGAGAAGTCGAGGGAATCAAGTTTTTATTCAAGTAAAGCATCGATTTTAGATTCGATACCAATTCCATAATTGGATATCGAATCTAACAATCAAGTCATATGAATTAATTAACGTGATTTATTCATGTCACGATAATTAATTTAAAGCCACTAAAATTAATTTATCTCCTTTTTATTTCACTCTAATATCCCATATCGATTCAATAATCGAATATGGGATACGATGAGTATTCAAATTTAGAATCGGGTATAAATTCAACAATATTTTTATTCGGTTTAAAAAAATCAACGATTTATAAAAAACCCGAATCGAGCATAGGTCATGCAATACTTATGCCCAATTCGGTAGAACCGTCGATTCATCAAAAATCTAAAGCAATTTCGAAAATCAATATAAAATTGCAAGCGAATTACAATTCGTACAGATGCCACTCGACCGAGTGCCTTAGTCACTCGATCGAGTGACATCACAAAATCGAGTCAGAACGCATGTCACGACCACCACTCGGTCGAGTCTCACAGTGACTCGATCGAGTGGCCATGTACTCGACCGAGTTGGTCAATAACTCGGCCGAGTACGGTCTGTAGCGCGAAACAAAATCGTCTTTTACAGGACCACTCGATCGAGTCCATCAACCACTCGATCGAGTGACCCATAACGATTAACACAATGAGTCGTACATTATTCTATTTTCTAAATTCGGTAGTAAATTCTGATTTAGGTCAACACGTGTTTAATTAATCATGTGTATTACTACCTTTTCAAACCATGCATCTCATATTTGCATCTTTTCATCTCATCTCATATTTGCACAAACCGTTATTATTCGTTACATTATTACATCGTTACTAACGCGTTTGTTGTTTCTTTTATCAATTTAATTATTGTTCGTTTATTGTACTAAATGAACCCACATGCTAAAATTCCACTTTGACGTAGAATTAATTGCATTAAATTGACGTAGAAACCCACTTTTCAATTTCATTCACATGCCTAGGAAAAACAATGTTTGCATAAGCATTTTTCCCGTTTTACTAGCACGCGTATTAGAAAGTCACTCGAGTTCTTAGTAGAGGCCGCTAATGTGCGGGCGGGGTTGGGTGTCCTTCGTGGGCTTCCCAACACGTACCCTCACCCCTTACTCAGAACCTCGGTTTCCGGATGCCCAAAACCGTTGGCGCACGAGAGTCATTCAGTACACGATATCCGATAATGTCGGTATCGGTATCAAATGCAAAGGGACGAGCCCAATAAACTCTGACATCGGAAATGGGCCGTATTTTGTATACGGACCACTACGACATAGAGTGGGCTCGAATGGTTCCGAATAACCACAAAATTCGGTGGCGACTCCACATAGACCTAAATTTCAATTCGATCCATTCTCATATGGAGATTCATTCGCCTCCCCAAACCCGCGCGTGGCCGCGTCGGGGTGGACCTATGTCATGTCCACAATTTGGCGACTCTGCTGGGGATTAACTGATGCGTGACTTACCATCGGCATCCTCAGGGTGAGACTCGAATAGAAATCGTTTGACAAATACAATACGCGTTTTAGTTCTACGGTTCATGCATAACCCATATTTTCCCGGGCCGGTACTCGCGACCGACGTCCTACTATACCGTTGATGTACTCCAGTATGGATATGTCAAAAGGTGTCCATAGTCGATTCGAGTGGGTTTCGCGGCATGTTCTAAGATCAACTCGACTTAGGAAGTCCGTCCCGATCAACGTCTAGACAATGTACACTGGTATAGACCCCTTATAGACCGACCGAGACTTAGTAAAGAGCATACATGGCGTCGTTATAATGCTTGTGTGACTACGTGCTACTTGGTTTCCGAGTCGTTTTCAAAAACCGTCTTTTTTCAAAGATTGCATCTTTTTCAAACTATTCAATTTCAAAACCCGGGACACATACCGAATTTAGGACTTATGATTTTACTCAAAATAGCCTATTTTCTAGACGGTATGTTGCCCGATTCAAAACTCGGAAATTATTTCGAACTTTCAAAACCCGTGCCCCAATGACTTTTCGTCCTCTTTTTCGGAAATTTGGGCCATTCACCGAGTCCACTCGGTCCTCTTTCAAAAATCATCAATTTTCAAAACCTTCCACTTCTAGGACTTCCCGTATTTAGCAGTGTCGGGTCGAGTCTTAAGTTGTCAAGGTCTTTAGCGTCGAAACTCCGTCGATTTTACATCGCGAGTTTCTTCCCCATCCCAGTCCGCCTTATTAGACTAAGGCAAGGCCCACCTACGTAGGACATACTCCTACAAAGGAGGGCCCGTCTACACAATCGAGTCCAAAGTCTGAGAAATGTCTCACATGGACTTTCCTTCGAGCAGGACTCGGCCCACATGCCGAATTCTAAGGAAGGCCCACATTTCACAAGTCAGCCGTCTAGGTGTCTTTTCCGAGTCAACCTTTTACAAGGCATAGCCCTATAACAAAAAGGTTCACGGTCCTTACTTCTAAGGGTCACTCGTCCCACACTCGAGTCTTAACAAAATCTTCAATCCCACTCGGGGGCTCCCCCTTAGCAGGGCAATCAATCACGGTTGATCCAAGGGTCATGTCTTACACGTGTCTCACATAACCCACTTTCGAGTCACTTAGATGCCACACCATCTGAGTCCTATCAAAGTCTTTAGTCTCACCTGGGGGGCCATTCTCCGACGAGTGATTAATCACAGTCACTCCGAGAATCGTACCCTACACACTTGTCTTAGGGGAGTCTAACCCGAGTCAAACTAGAGTCGTCTCTCCTCCTGCGTTATTTCTTATGCCTTGGTGAGTTGGAGTTCCGAAGCAACTTTTCTGATTACGTGGTGTTCTTAGAGACAGGCCACCCGAAACCAGATACCAACGCAAAATGGACGATTTGAAAAATGCTCTGGCCAAGATCGAGACTCAACTGGCCGCCATCCAGGCTAACCAAGCAACTTTATCCACCCGCCTAAGCACCGTGGAGAAAACGGCTCCAGTTGAGGGATCTGAGCCCACTGGGCCCATAGCTGAGCTAATCAGCGCTGTTCGCAGGCTCGAAGAACAGGTTCATCTGTCGACGAACAATTCAATCCACACTGAAAATGCTCGTTCCTACTCACCTTTGAATGACGAGCTACCCGCCAACCTCAACCTTACGAGAATTCCTATGTTTGAGGGTACTGGAGACCCGGTCCATCACATCCGGGCTTTCAAAGATTTCATGGCGGTCCAAGGGGTAAAGTCCACCATGTTTAAGCACTTATTCCCTTCCTCCCTCTAGAAGCACCCCAAAGCCTGGTACTACAGGCTCGATTCCAAGAAATACCCGACTTGGGATGACGTGGCAACAGAGTTTGCTCGGAACTACGCCGATAATATCGAGATCCAGACTACAATGCATACTCTGGAAGTCATGGCCCAAGAGCCCAAAGAAGGGTTCACTAAATATCTTCAAAGATGGAGGGCCGAGAGTGTGAAGTTGGTAGACAAACCCAACGAGAAGACACTAGTGGAGGCATTCATCAACAACCTCTTACCTTCTTACCGCGTCCATCTTAGGTATGCCGGCATTTCAAACTTTGCCGTACTTACCGAAATGGGCATTAGGATTGAAGACGATCTTCGACACAAGGAAGATCTGGGTGAAGTTTCTACTGAAGGGTATACTGGACATCAACTCGAGTCCTTAGAAGCCGACGACTAATGACAATATCATCCGAGAGTCCAGATTTGGTTTAAGTCTGAGTCTGAGTCCGAGTCTAGGATGTACCATTTCTTTCAAAGTCAAAGCCAGAGTCAGAGTCAGTCGTATTCTGTCCTCTTTTTCAAAATTCAATAAAATCAGCTTTCAATATTCTTTCTCATATATACTTTCCTTATGTGTTTCCGAGAACATGATGAACACCATCATACACTGTGAGCACATGCACGTGACTATTATAGGCACATCTATAATGAATGCAGGAAACCGAGCCCGTGTTTCCCTTTTACCTATTCCATGTCTGGTATAGAAAAACCACATAACTACCCTTAGCAGGAGCATATCGAATCCTATGACAAATCTAGGTAATCTCCTAGTTTGGGTTCAAGACGGGAGGCAAGCCCATTTCCCACAATAAAACACCCCTCTAATAAGACTGACCAATCCCTACCTTAGGTGTTAGTCTGACCGGCGCAAAAAAAAAACGAAAGAGCACTGGACAAAAAAAAATCAAAAGTAAAAAAAAAGAAAAAAGAAAGGGCCAAAGCAAAAAGAAGGCCATCAAAAAAAGAAAAATGGACACAAAAAAAAATCGAAAGTCCATGAAAAAAAAAAAAACAAAAGGCCAAAACAAAAAAACAGGCCATCATCAAAAAAATTCAGAATACCCATGACCGTGGTCAACGGTCAATTCAAGTGAAAGCCCCACGACCAGGGTACGGTCAAACTTATCAAAACCCATGACCGCGGCTAAGAGGTCAATTAAAAAAATCAAATACCCATGACCGTGGTCAACGGTCAATTCAAGTGAAAATCCTTTGGCCGTGGTACGGTCAAATTCAAAATTATCCATGCCATACAATAGGGGAGTGACAATCAAGCTGGTAAGCTAACACCACACTCAGCCTTCCCACATTACAACCCTCAAGACTTTCCCGAGACCCAGGCCAGAGACAGCCCGGAATTTTGAGGATTCAAGCTCCATAGGATACCCCTAACAATTAGGGCCAGACATGGAAACCAGATCCCGCATTATCAAACCGGCTCTCGAAGCCTTAGCTCCACAGAACCGAGCTCCAGATTTCGAGTCATCAAGGCCATTTACTTCATTATCAAACCGGCTCTCGAAGCCTTAGCTCCACAGAACCGAGCTCCAGATTTCGAGTCATCAAGGCCATTTACTTCATTATCAAACCGGCTCTCGAAGCTTAAGCTCCACAGAACCGAGCTCCAGATTTCGAGTTATCAAGGCCATTTACTTCCTAGCACCACATTCCCAAAAACATCAAATCCCGAGAACAAAACTCGTTAAAATCCCGAGAACAAAACTCGTTAAAATCCCGAGTGCAAAACTCGTTAAAATCCCCGAGAGCAAAACTCGTTAAAATCCCCGAGAGCAAAACTCGTTAAAATCCCCGAGAGCAAAACTCGTTAAAATCCCGTCTCAATTCTTCTCATCCAAACCAGTTACCAACCCCAAGCACGGGAACTCAACTTGCAGTCGGCATAGAACATGCCCAAATAGTTCACACCACCTCTAGGGGCTACCCCAGAGAACGCTCACAGTCACAGGATTAATATCCTAATCATTCAAGCCCTTTGATCAAGACATCACTGGGAATGCACCTAGCCTACACCATCGTTATGGCTAGTTACACACAAAGTCCTATTAGCTTAGGCACCATAATATATCTCTCAATCCACTGAACTACGGCTTGGTTTGATTTCAGCACACATGAATACGTAGGCAGCCTTTCAACAGAGGCACAACCACCCACATTGACAAACATTCGAAAAGCATGATCATTCCGGGCACGACACTGTCATGTTCTCAGTAGCTAGCTTTGTCGTCCTGGGGGCTTTTCTTAGACAGAAGACCTCCATCCACTCACAAAATCCAGATAAATCCAACAAAAATCTAGCCTCCTTTCTGTAGTGTGTCCTAGTACTCGGCTCAGTCGAAGACGAGAATCTGTCAGTACTCGAGGCATCACCCACTTTGGAAAAGTATTCTAAAATAGGAAAAGGGCACCAGACTAAAACAGTCTCATTACATACTACTGCAATCCCCCCCCATAGCATATCTATCCCATTTCGATGTGCGACCGTGTTGCCACTCGCCTAGGCTACGGGATAGCGCAACTTAGGAGTCTTGTTAGGCGGCCCACACCCCTATCGAGTCACGGTCCAACCCCTATCGAGTCACGGTCCAACCCTTAGAGAGTCCAGTCCGTGTCAGCCAACTCGTCATGTCGTGTCCAGAGTCGAGTCTGTCGATAGGCCCCTCTCCCCAAATTCCACTTTGAAATTTGCAAAATTTAGCCATTTGAAAAAAGATCTTTTTCGACAAGGTCAGATTTCAGTCTATTTAAACTGCGAATTTCTTTTACATCCCTTTCCATTTTGAAAGCCTAGCTCGTGATTGCTTCCAGGATTTCAAATTCTTCAAAAATCATTCTCCCCAGCACGAGTCATTTTACTACCTACGTGTTGCATACATTTTTATGTGACTTATACAGGTACGACTCAAGCAAAGACATGCAAGTCATCAAATCTCCCCAGCAGCATTTTCCGGGATAGCACGGGATGAGCCAACACACAGGCGCGCCCAGGGCTTACGCGACAAGCCGAAATTCCCCACAGAGTACAATCATCAAGCTCAGGTATGATTTCTGTCTTGAGGCTGGCGAGCCCTTCACGCGAGTCTAACGGACTATAAACGACCCGATCGGAAGTCTACCAGGTCTTAACGGGCCTGGTAGCTACTCTGACATTCGCCTTGTCCAAGCCTCAGTCAGAGTGGGGGCTCTGTAGACACCCGCATTTTGACCGCCAGGTGTCTATGGTAGTTTCCAAAAAAAACCCGATGATGATCGGACGCTAACGTGTTTCTACGCGCTCGGATACGGGCTCAAATCCATTAATCGCTGGCTAACACACTTACAGAGCACAAATCTCACAAAAACAACCTCGAATCCAGGCCCAGTGGATCATTCCGAGTCAAACAAGACTAATTTGGACCAAAACCGACACCGGAATTGAAACCGACTTTTCACGATTGGGTCAACCCCGGTCAAAGTCGTTTCCAAGACACACAAAACAGCCCCTCACATCATCAAAAGTCCAAGTCAAACATAAAACCCATCAAACTCAAAGTCAAGGTCCAAAACAATAGACCCGTGCAACCCGACTGGGCCACTCGATCGAGTGGGCATGTTTCAAGCCCGACGGCAGGCTTCACGGGCCACTCGACCGAGTTAGCCCCATACTCGGTCGAGTAACCCTAAACCGGTGCCCTAGTGTAGACACCCGCATTTTGACTGCCAGGTGTCTATGGTAGTTTCCAAAAAACACCCGATGATGATCGGACGCTAACGTGTTTCTACGCGCTCGGATACGGGCTCAAATCCATTAATCGTTGGCTAACACACTTACGGAGTACAAATCTCACCAAACAGACCTCAAATCCAGGCCCAGTGGATCATTCCGAGTCAAACAAGACTAATTTGGGTCGAAACCGACACCGGGAATAAAACCGACTTTTAGCGACCGGATTAAAACCCGGTCAAAGCCGTTTCCGAGTAGCTCACCCACGGTCCGCCTCCAAACGGGCCATCAAATCAAGTCCGTCAAGGCACAAAACCCTAGACACCAAGGTGCCCTAGCTTTGCCTATATAAGCAACCCCATGCAACACAATTACACAACTTCTCACAACCCTAAAAACCCTAGTACACTCTAGGACATCATCTTTTTACAACCCTAGCAAGTTACACAACCCTAATCCTACACATCTACAAGAACCCTAGACAAACCCTAGGAATTCGATATTAGCAAACCCTAAAACCTAGTTTTAGGAATCCAACCCAAGCCACCACAACTTAACCTCCATACACCTCGAAGACTCCCGTGCCATAGCCACGTTTACGAGCCTTAGTCCGAGACAGAAACATGTAGGTTGAGGGTGAAACCTCCTTCTTTCTCTTCTCTTTTCTTCGTCTTTTTTTTGTTTATATTATTATTATTATTATTATTATTATTATTATTATTATTATTATTATTATTATTATTATTATTATTATTATTATTATTATTATTATGGTATTATTATTATTATTATTATTATTATTATTATTATTATTATTATTATTATTATTACGTTTATTATTATTATTATTATTATTACGTTTATTGTTATTATTATTATTATTATTACTATTACGATCTTTATTATTTACCTCGTTATCATTATTGCATCATAACATCGATAATATTGTTAGCATCAAAACATGAAAATACTTATCAATTTGTGTCGAATGAGAGGGATATCGGAATAAGGAAACCCGAATATACAAGTGTACTACACACAGCGTTGCCGGTCGCTTATTCCGATACCCCGATTATTTGATTATTGAGATGAGTTAACTTAAACAATAATTCATTATTATTTCTCATCGTTATCACCATCAATTTTGCATTCATCAATTTTCTAAAATCAATTTTTAATAAGGGTCGAAACCCGTTGACATGGATCCGACATCACAATCCCTAGGGATTTATTTCGATGTCGGAAAAGTCGAGGGAATCCAGTTATTTTTTTTTATTATTCAAGTAAAGCGTCGATTTTAGATTCGATACCAATTCCATAATTGGATATCGAATCTAACAATCAAGTCATATGAATTAATTAACGTGATTTATTCATATCACGATAATTAATTCAAAGCGACTAAAATTAATCCATCTTTTTTATTTTTCACTCTAAATATCCCATATCGATTCAATAATCGAATATGGGATATGATGAGTATTCAACTTTAGAATCGGGTATAAATTCAACAATATTTATATTCGGTTCGACAAAATTCGCGATTTATAAAAAACCAAGTCGAACATAAATTGTGCAATATTTATGTCCAATTCGGTAAAACCATCGAATTATCAAAAATCAAAAGCAATTTCAAAATTAACAATTAAATTGCAGACGAACCAAGTTCGTACAGGTGCCACTCGACCGAGTGATTTAGCCACTCGATCGAGTGACATCACAAAATCGAGTCAGAATGCTTTTTACGACCACCACTCGGTCGAGTCTCACAGTGACTCGATCGAGTGGCTACGTACTCGACCGAGTTGGTCAATAACTCGGCCGAGTACGGTCTCTGACGCAAAACGGAATCGATTTTTTAGGGTCCACTCGATCGAGTCCATCGGCCACTCGATCGAGTGACCTCATAACGACTCAAACACGAGTCGTACATTATTCTATTTTTCAAACTCGATAGTATTTTACGACTTAGGTCAACATGTGCATAATTAATCACGTGTATACTATCTTTTCAAATCATGCATCCTCATATTTGCATCTTTTCAATTCAATTCAATAGTTGCAAACCGTTATTATTCGTTTCTTTACATCGTTTACTAACGCGTTTTTTTTGTTTCTTTTGTCAATTTAATTATTATTCGTTTATTGTACTAAATGAACCCGCATGCTAAAATACAACTTCGACGTTAATTTTAGTTGCATTAAATTGACTTAGAAACCCTTTCAATTACATTCGCATGTTTAGGGAAAATAAATCTTTGCATATCATTTTCCCGTTTTACTAGCACGCGTATTAGAAAGTCATTCGAGTTCTTAGTAGAGGCCGCTAAAGTGCGGGCAGGGTTGGGTGTCCTTTTTGGGCTTCCCAACACGTACCCTCACCCCTTACTCAGAACCTCGGTTTCCGGATGCCCGAAACCGTTGGCGCACGAGAGTCATTCAATATACGATTAACCACCCAAGTCGGCATCTATATCGATATGCAAAGGGACGAGCCCAATAAACTCTGACATCGGAAATGGGCCGTATTTTGTATACGGCCCACTACGACATAGAGTGGGCTCGAACGGTTCCGAATAACCATAAAATTCGGTGGCGACTCCACATAGACCTAAATTTCAATTCGATCCTTCTCATATGGAGATTCATTCGCCTACCCAAACCCGCGCGTGGCCGCGTCGGGGTGGACCTATGTCATGTCCACACCTAGCCATGCCTATATAAGCAACCCCCATGCAATACAATTACACAACTTTTTTACAACTCTTTACAAACCCTAGAACAACCTTACACATACACGCATACTACGTCTTTTGCAAACCCTAATCAATCAAACCCTAGCAATCTTACACTAGCAAGAACCCTAAACCTAGTTTTAGGAATCAAACCCGAGCCACCACAACTTAGCCTCCATACACCTCGAAGACTCTTGTGTTAAAGCCACGGTTACGAGTCCGCAACGAGACAAGAACATGTAGGTTGAGGGTGTCAAAACCCTCTCTTTTCTTCCCTTCCTCTCTTCGTCGCCCACGTCCCTTTCCGTCGTCTTTGTTTTTCGTTTTTTTTTATTTTGTTCTTCGCATTCATAATATCGATAATACTGCTAATATCAAAGCATTAAAATATTTATCGCTTTGTGTCGAATAAGAACGATACCGGGATAAGGAAAACCGCATATACAAGTGTACTGCACACGCGTCGTCTGTCGCTTATCCCGGTACCCTGACTATTTGATTATTGAGATAAATTAACTTAAACAACAATTTGTTATTATTTCTCGTCATCATCATCATCATCGATTTTACATTCATCTTTTTCTAAAATCAATTTTAATAAGGGTCGAAACCCGTTGACACGGATCCGACATCACAATCCCTAGGGATTTATTTCGATGTCGGAGAAGTCGAGGGAATCAAGTTTTTATTCAAGTAAAGCGTCGATTTTAGATTCGATACCAATTCCATAATTGGATATCGAATCTAACAATCAAGTCATATGAATTAATTAACGTGATTTATTCATGTCACGATAATTAATTTAAAGCGACTAAAATTAATTTATCTCCTTTTTATTTCACTCTAATATCCCAGATCGATTCAATAATCGAATATGGGATACGATGTGTATTCAAATTTAGAATCGGGTATAAATTCAACAATATTTTTATTCGGTTTAACAAAATCAACGATTTATAAAAAACCCGAATCGAGCATAGGTCATGCAATACTTATGCCCAATTCGGTAAAACCGTCGATTCATCAAAAATCTAAAGCAATTTCGAAAATCAATATAAAATTGCAAGCGAATTACAATTCGTAAAGATGCCACTCGACCGAGTGCCTTAGTCACTCGATCGAGTGACATCACAAAATCGAGTCAGAACGCATGTCACGACCACCACTCGGTCGAGTCTCACAGTGACTCGATCGAGTGGCCATGTACTCGACCGAGTTGGTCAATAACTCGGCCGAGTACGGTCTGTAGCACGAAACAGAATCGTCTTTTACAGGTCCACTCGATCGAGTCCATCAACCACTCGATCGAGTGACCCATAACGATTAACACAACGAGTCGTACATTATTCTATTTTCTAAATTCGGTAGTAAATTCTGATTTAGGTCAACACGTGTTTAATTAATCATGTGTATTACTACCTTTTCAAACCATGCATCTCATATTTGAATCTTTTCATCTCATCTCATATTTGCACAAACCGTTATTATTCGTTACATTATTACATCGTTACTAACGCGTTTGTTGTTTCTTTTATCAATTTAATTATTGTTCGTTTATTGTACTAAATGAACCCACATGCTAAAATTCCACTTTGACGTAGAATTAATTGCATTAAATTGACATAGAAACCCACTTTTCAATTTCATTCACATGCCTAGGAAAAACAATGTTTGCATAAGCATTTTTCCCGTTATACTAGCACCCGTATTAGAAAGTCACTCGAGTTCTTAGTAGAGGCCGCTAATGTGCGGGCGGGGTTGGGTGTCCTTCGTGGGCTTCCCAACACGTACCCTCACCCCTTACTCAGAACCTCGGTTTCCGGATGCCCGAAACCGTTGGCGCACGAGAGTCATTCAGTACACGATATCCGATAATGTCGGTATCGGTATCAAATGCAAAGGGACGAGCCCAATAAACTCTGACATCGGAAATGGGCCGTATTTTGTATACGGACCACTACGACATAGAGTGGGCTCGAATGGTTCCGAATAACCACAAAATTCGGTGGCGACTCCACATAGACCTAAATTTCAATTCGATCCATTCTCATATGGAGATTCATTCGCCTCCCCAAACCCGCGCGTGGCCGCGTCGGGGTGGACCTATGTCATGTCCATACCTCTACTAAGATATCATTTGATTTTAGAATATGCGCGTTAGTAATCTGGTTGAATGTTATGCAAACAGCGTTTTAACTAAATATGCGAAGATTTGAATAAGTTTCTATGTCGATTTAAAGCATCTTTGAATTACGTCGAAGTTGTATTTGGCATGTGAGGTTCGTTTTAGTATAATAAACCAAACAACGAAAATAAAATGCAAAGACATAATCAAACGAGTTAGTAACGGTAATAACGGTTTGCAAATAATATAGAATGACATAAAAGACATAATGCGCGGTTTTGAAAAGAGTAGGACACGTGATAGACTTGACACGTGTTGACCGAAGTCATGAAAATAATTGATAAGGCTTGAAATATGTCGAAGGGCTAACGTTTGGTGCGTGAAGGAGGCCACTCGATCGAGTCATAGAGGGACTCGATCGAGTGGTCCTCGGAAAACCTTTCTGCCCAGTTTTCGGGGTGCCACTCGATCGAGTGGGCTAGGCACTCGATCGAGTGCCCCCTGTACGAACAGTGGTTCGTTTTGAAATTGCTTTTAATTTTAAAAATTGATAAATTTGCTAAGTCGTGTAAAAATATGATACGATTTATACTCGACTTAAATTTTCGATACTCGTCATATTCGATACTTGATTATGGAATCAATATCTAATATTTAGAGTGAATTCTAGAAAAGATGTTTGTAGGTCGTTTTAAATTGAACTAAGACGAAATAATTCTCTCCGCGTTATAACGTCGTAACTAGTCCTTTCGAACTATGTGACGATTATTTTAGCATCAACAAGTTCATGTTAGTTCGATTTATTGACTAATTCTTTTAGACGTAACATTCGACTACGGAATCGATATCGTGTCTTAAGAATGACGCCGTATATGTTTGATTAGATTGAAAATCGATTCCCTCCGCATCTCGACATCGTACATAATCCTTGCGGATTTTGTGGTGTCAGATCTGCATCAACAGGTTTCGCTCTAACCATGGAATCAGACGCGTTTAAAGAGGAGTATTCGCGATCCCATCATTCCCTTGAGTGTTTAGGGCGGGGCTCCTCGAGAGGGCTCCACCACTGTTACTACTCATAAAAGGATTAGAAGGGTCTTATACGAATATCGTCTTTAAACGTGTTCGATTCAAAATAATTTTAGAAATTGATGAATGCGTGATGTTAATGATGACGATTATGTAAATAATAAGACGATACTAGAGACGTGATAAAAAAAACGATCTTGTTGATGTTGATTCGCTTCAACAATCAAATACTTGGGGTGTCGTGATAAGCAACCGGCAACATCGGGTGCGATACCCTCGTATTCGGATTTCCTTATCCCGTCATTCCTTGTATTCGACACGAATAGGCGAATATTTTAGTATTTTGATATTAGTAATATTAACGGTATTAGAAATGACAAAAAAGAAAAGAAAATAAATAAATAAAAAGGATGCGACGACGACGTGAAAACGGAGGGACGACGCGAAAAAGACGAGAGAAAGGGAAAGAGGAAAGAGAGAAATCGGGATTGAATTTGCACCCTCAACCTACATGCTTTGTATTCTCGGTATGGGACTCGTCTAGTTGTGGCTCAGGCACGGGAGTTTCGAGATTATGTAGGAAAAGTTATGGTGGTAGATGGGTAGTATGTTTGCTAGATACTAAGGTTGTAAAAGTTGTAGAGAGGAAAGTTGTATAAGTTGTATATGAAAAAGTCGTTGATTTGTGTTGAAAAGAGGATGTATTTATAGGAATTCCCCCATCACCCGACCTAGGGTTACCCGATCGAGTGCCCTAATGGACTCGATCGAGTGGCCCAGCTAAAAGGACATAGCGGGCCTGTTGGAGGCCCACTCGATCGAGTGAGCTGACACTCGATAGAGTGGACGAGGCGGACGAGATATTTCAAAGATTTTGACTTCGAGTTGGATTTTCGAAACTGCATAGCTGTTTTTGTGTCTCGGAAACAACTTTGACCGGGGTTTGACCCGGTCGCTAAAAGATAGTTTTATTTCTGGTGTCGATTTTGACCCAAATTATTCTTATTTGATTGGAAATGACCTTCTGGGCCTGAATTTGAGGTTGGTTTTATGAGATTTGTACTCCGTAAAAAGCCCAAGTCGGAAATTAAGGATTTCGAGCCCATATTCGAGCGCGTAAAAGCACGTTCGCGTCCGATCATCATCGGATGCTTTTTGGAAACTGCTATAAACACCTAGCGGCCAAATGTGGGTATCTACAGAGCCCCCACTCTGACTGAGACATGGACAAGGCGAAAGTCAGAGTAGCTACCAGGCCAATCGAGGATTAAGACCTGGCAGACTTCCGGTCGGGTCGTTCATTAGACATGCGTGAAAGGGCTCGCCGTCCATCAGATAGAAATCATACCTGAGTTTTGTTATCAGGGATAGCTCAGTGGGGACTTTTTCTTGAAACCCTGGGTGTATCTGTATGCGGATACATCCCATCTTGGAGCTGCGCGAGAGATTGGCTAAGAAGCCCTGAGTGTATCTGTTTGCAGATACATCCCATCTCAGAACTACGCGGGAGCTTGCGTAAGAAGCCCTGGGTGTCCCTGTTTGCAGACACATCCCGATTAAGCGGGAGCTTGCCTAAAAAGCTTTAGGTGTGTCCGTTTGCAAACACATCCCAATTCGGAATGACGCGGGAGCTGCCTAAGAAGCCCTGGGTGTACCTGTATGTAGGCACATCCCGTGTTTCTTTCGGATAAATGTAACGCAATTATCATACAAAATTCTAGTAGTTAAATTAGACCAGTAAGCTGCAGCCTAATTTAAACACTATTAATTTAACAATCGACAAATCGTGAATAATCTAGGTGATCAGGCTAAATTAATAAACATGAAAATAACAGTCAAATCGTGAATTTCATACAAATATCAAAGTACTAATTAAACATTAAAACGATAACGTAATCTCATAACTCATTGACAATAATCGGTACATTACATGTTCGAATAACTGAAAGATTAAACTAAGTAATTAATTAAACGATAAATAAACTAAATAAGATAGATAGATACAACCGTTAGATAAATTAGAAGTTGAATTGATCGCGTCCCGGATTAAAATCTGGTTGAATTTGTATCGACCTTGGCCATGAAGGGCAAGGCCTTCGCCCTATTCCTATGTGTGTGTTTTTTTGTGGCTCCTTGTTCTCCTCTTTCTCTTTACATTAAAGCCCTAATGCCTTCTTTTATAGGGTTGATTTGGTCTTAGTGAATTTATTTCTTTTCCTTAATTAATTGACCCTTCTTTTCTTTTTACAACCGGATTTCCTTTTCTTATTTTTTCCATAATGGTTGATGGTTTCAAGCTTGATTTCGACCCATTACATGACGAAACTTGATTTTCGTCTCTTCAAAAAAGTTTTTCATCTTAAACATAGCTTTCCAATGCATTTTGATTCGCATTATTCCGACATCGTATGAGCGAGATATTGTCATCTTAAGACAGACCTGCAAAAATACATACGATTTTAGTAGTCTCGCAATCTTAATCCATGTGGGTTATTACTAATTAATTAAAAAATATATATTAAAAACTCAATTTAGCACAAAAATATCAAAATTTTAATAATAAACTCAACTTATATAAAATAATCATTTTAACTCAAATATTACGAAAGACGACATAAAAATAATAATAATATTAAAGGGGTAAAAATACGCATAAATATCGACTTATCACAGACAATGGTAGCCACTTCTTCTACGGAGGCCGAGTTCATTTCTTGTTTTGAGGCTACCTCACATGGTGTATGGCTGAAAGGCTTCATATCTGGTCTTAGAGTTTTTGACTCTATTAGTTGGCCAATACAAATGTATTGCGATAATACAGGTGCTATCTTTATGGCTAAGAATAATAAAAGTGGAGGTGCAAGTAAGCACATCGACATTAAGTATCGAGCCGTTAGAGAACGTGTTCAAGAGAAGAAAGTGATTGTTGGCCACATTAGCATTGATCTTATAATTGCCGATCCCTTGACTAAAGGCATGCAAATTAAGAATTTCAAGGGTCATGTAGCAAGTATGGGACTTGGTCCCGAAATGTGATACATTTATTGTGTTGCTTTGAACCTTTCATTCAGTTGGATATTATCTCAGTTTACTTTATACACGTACGTATTTTGTTACCTTTATTTATTGAGAGATATCATTTTGTTTTGACCTAGAGTAAACATACAGTTTACTCATTAAGTTGAGAGTGGTGAAAGACCGAGTATATTGTGATACATGGAAGGTTAATTCTCGTTTTTAAATAAGAGGATTAGTCGCTATGATTCGTATATGCGGTTTCTCGTTTAAATGGACCAAGTGGGAGAATGTTAGAATTTATGATAGACTTAATAACTGATTAAGTTGTTTGATCAGTTTAGAGTTACTGAATTGTGGTCCATTTGGTGATCAACATAAACTCTACTTAATATCTATCTCTTAACACCTACAATCTTATATTCCATTAACCACTATAAAGAAACTTTATCTAGTTGTAACTTTATCTTTGATGGAAAGATTAGTACAAATACAACATCATTCAGGGTCACTAAAATCTTCTTCTCTATTCATCTATACACCATCTAAATCTGAGAATAAAGAGTTTAGAACCGACAATATAGTTAATTAAGACGGTCGACAGTTTTCAGGGACGGTATTTTCGGGTTGTTGATAAAGTTGTTCAGGAATCCGATAAGCAATGGCTGGAGGATATTTCTAAATTTTATTATTTTACTTCCGCTTTTGAGTTTATCGTTATGTTCATTTATTAATTAGAACATGATAAATTCATATTAAGTACTTACAGGCATGAGATTTTGTGTCGGGACAGATTTCACCAAGCTACAAATGGCTGTAAAGACACAAAATACAGGTAAAGATAATATTCAACATTTTTTCTAATTTTCCCTTCCAATTAGTAAAGTGAGTATGGTAGAAACACAACCGTTTGCAAGAAACACAACACATAATACATACATTTCCAATTAGTAATGCCAAGGTAAGTGCTTAATTTCAGTATACTCGCGTAGAATATATCATACATCCCAACATGATGTCTATATTATATTCTTTGCGAGTGGTACTAAAGTTTCATACCTCTCAATGAGGTCATATTGCTTTCCTTTTGTAACACCCGCTATTTCTCCCAATGCTTTTATATATTCCGTTATGACTTCGTCATGACTCTATCACGTTTCGGCCTTATGTTTCATCATTTTTCCAAGCTTTATTTTTATTTTCGAGTCCAATAATATTTATTTTTATTTTAAAAGATTTTAATTCTTATAAACCTATTTATTTGATTTTCATCGTAAACTATTTATTTTCCGCGAGGAATTCTATTTCTCTACGAATTGACGTTTTAAGCTCGGATTTAAGTTATTTCTTTTCGTACAAATGTCTAAACATATTTTATATAATATTTCCAACTAAGAAATATTTTTATTTACGAAAATTTAGTATTTAATGATTTTATTACGAAAGTCCGTAAATAATTATTTTCCCACGCGAGGTTTACTCGAATTGCTTTGAAATACCTTTAACGATTTTATGATTCATCTTTTTATCAACTTACAAATTATTTGGGACCTTTTCCCCATGTTTTGGACCGACACCCCTTGTCACACCCTTACTACTTTTTCATTATACATTTCATTTTATTATGTTAAAACTTATCGTTATATTCTTTTTCTTTCCCATTTATTTGTTGCTTAATGAGCAACCTCTTCATTCTCCCTGGCCTTGCTCTCCTTTGGCCGGTTTATGTAGGGGGGTGTAGCATAGGTTTCATCAAATTTTACTTAACATTCTTGCATTAAAAAAACCATCCATTTCCTATTCATTCATTTTGCAAATTAAACAACGAAAAAAATTCTTTCCTTTTGCTCTCTTGGTTGTGACTTCCAGCAGCCTTTCAAGTCAAATTCTGGTCTTGAATTGAGTCTTGATCGTCTCGTTTTTGTCATCTAATTAATCGTTATTCCAATTCCTTCGTTAAGGAGATAATTGATGCTATTTTCGATCGTTATTTACCTTGATTCTTTTAGTTTTTCTCATGTTATTTTTATACCATACTTGTCGTGTGTTGAAGGATTTGTGGACGATTCCGAAGCTGACGAATTTATAATCGACTCAGATTTGCATTCGAGGTAACGTCGATGTTACTCGGTATTGCATGATTTTATTTGTATAATTGCATGTATATTATTATATTTTATTTTTGAAAATATATGTATGTCACAAATTTGCTGTCCAGAATTTTTAAAATCGTGAAATTTGCATGTTTCGGTATTTTTATCGCTTTTACGAGATTAACGATTAAATTGTCATATTAATTTGTATAATCGTAATATTCGGCCTAAACTTGTAATATATGAATATATTCTGTAAAAATGATGTTTTTGATGATTTACGATAATTTAGTATTTTCCTGATATTTTATGTATCGACTATTGAATTATTATTGTTTTCGGACAAAAATGATTAAAAGCCGATCTTTAGTTCTAGCACTTAAACATTTTATTTATAGAAATAATTTGGCGTGGATAATATTTCTGGTGAAAAATAAATTTTTGAATTTTTTCATAATTGTTCGGAATTGTTAAGTGGCCGGTGAACTAATTAATCACTTTAAATCATCGTTTATCGTTGAAACCGTATTTGTCATTTTAATTTCCAATTTCTGGTTTTTGTTTTAAATCTGGAAAAAATGTTTCTGATGGTTTTATGAAAAAATATTTTTTTTTAATGATTTTTAGTGCTTTAATAAAACGTTAGGAACGACAAGTTTTATTAAGAGAATCGTTAATTGTGGAAACGGGTTTTAAAAGACGATTTTAACGAAAATTGTTAAATCTGGAATTTTGGAAATCTGGATAAATTGGTAATTTCTGGAAAATCGTGACTTTTAAGTTTAATAATAATTTTTTGATATTAATACTTAAATCATTTTGTAATTACTATTTTTATTAATCGTTATTGTCGAGATTAGACGATTAACGAGACAACTCTTTAAAAACCGAGTTTAAGGATTCTGGAAAAAATTATTTTTCTGGACAAATTGTCCAAAAATGTAATTTAGTTATTTTACATAATTTTTGTATTATTTATCGAAGTCTTTAATTAATAGTATTGATTTTTGGACAAAATTACGATATATCGTTAAAATGCTCCGTTTCGGCTAAATGAAGTATTTTTCCAGCAATTTCGAAAATATTTAAATCTGACTCTTTAAGAGTTAAATCAACCCTTAACATACTCTAAATGTGTTCAATGGTTTAATGAAATAAAAGACGTTAAAAGATTTATTTTGACATTTGCCGTAAGTCCTATTTATGCTCGTTTTGTCGAAACTATTAATAACTAGAATAAAGCCCGTGCGTTGCACGGGTTAGTTGACTTAATTACATTGATGATGTACATTCGTTAAATAAGAAACTTAATCAAACTATGTCATTACAATAAATAAGATGATCACATGATATTAGTAATCAAGCTTAATTTCAGCTGAATTTATAGTCTTAAGAGCTCATTTTAAAACTCAAAAGAACACATGATTGGTCTTATTTATTGTTTGGGATGCAAACTATCTTCCTTCCCAGCTGGTATTGGCCGGCTGGGTATTCCTGGACCTGCGTCGTTGGATGTCCTATCGTCTGGGATTTGCATAGGCAACACATAAGGGCCTCGGAGGTTGTCCGAGGTTGCCTCTCCAACGCTCAAGTCAGTAATAAGGTTTTGGATGATCTTTAGTCTAAGGTTGGCTGTTTACCTTAGTTCTAGTGAGATAATAAGTATTTTCTTGTGGCTCAATTTTGTGACCTCTTGGCTGGTGGCAAATGGTCTCATATTTATAGGCTTGAGGTTTTCTAGACGACGAGCTTGTCGTCCTAACACTGTTGGCCGGCAAGGTTCTCTAGCCGGCCCACGGGCAGCGAGGTCCCTTGCCGGCCGACGAGGACATGTCAGGGGAACGTTGGCCGTCTAAGGCTAGTCGGCTGGGATGAGACCCCCATCAATTGCCTCGCCATTGGCATGAAGCTGATGTCTCATCATCAGGGTTTAGTCGGGGGCTCCTTCTGACTGCATGCTCTAGATGGGCGATTTTCATGGGGGAGAAGGGGGGGGGGCTTTTGCCATTTTGGCTCATTTCTACTCCCCAACTTCTTTCTCACTCTTTAATTTTCCCTCTCTTCCAAAGGTCTGATGCCAGCTCCTCGAATGTGCCGGCTAGTTCTCCTAAATAGGGTGAGGCGTCCTCGCCCACGCCCAAGCGTTTCTGATCGTCCTTCTTCATCAAGGACGCCCATTAGACGCCGCGCCCGTCTTGCTGGCCAGGCGAGAGGGGATCGTTGACCGGTTCATGCCAGCCGTCGTTTTATCGAATTTGCCCGGTGAGGGTCCCGTCGTCTCCACGTTCACAGCGACTACTGCTTCCTCGAGTCCGAAGAGGAGGATGACGGTTACTCTTCCCCACCCCATAGCGCCTCTTTCCCTCCTTACTCATCTGGGCCCCTTTCGTCGATGAGCCCGGCGAGCTCACCTGCTCCTCGTTCCCCTCCTCCCATCCCCAGGGATGATTCAGACGAGGAGGTTCTTTGGGAGCAGTTTGCTTACGCCTATTGGGTGGCGTATGGATGTTACCTTCGTGGTAGTTGAGCGTCCACTGGGCGTGGTGTAGTCGCGCTTTGTTTTGTTGGTGAAGGCGGCTAATATTTTGGGCGTAGGGGGACGGCAAGGCATGTAATTTCTGAAGGCCATAGTGGCTTTGTTTTGGTGGTGACGGTTAGCCGTCTTAGTGGTTAGCTTTTTAGGTGGCCTCGTGCCCCTTAACTTTTTTAGTGGTAATTTTTTTTTGATTGCCGGGCATTTGTACCGGGTCCCGGCCCCGTGTAGCCTTTTGGCGTCTGTCCTTCAGTGTATGCCTTTGCCTTGTATCCCCAAGTTAATGGAAATACTTTTTAATTTGAATTTAATGCGTGTTTCTTCCTCTACATTTCGCAACCTCCCATGTACGCTTTTGCGGTTTTCCATACTTGTCTTTTTGACTTCACTGACTGACATTTGGCAGCAGGCTGGTAGGCTTAAGGTTGACACTTCATTACCTATAAATAGGAGTCTTCCCCCTTCATTGTCCTCTTTCCTTTACTAAAATTTCTTTATATCTCTTTAATTTTCTTTATCTTATCAATTTTCTGCTCTTTTCTTCTGTCTTATTGGCTGCTTCTGAGCTCCTTCTTTCAGCCGGCTATTGCTCAGTCGCCGGCCTTCCTTAGGTCAGTTCCTCTTCCTTGATCCCTCTTTCGTCGTCTCTTTCTTCTCTTGCCCCCCATTATGTCTACTCGACGTCGGACTATCCGTTTTGAGGAAGACCGAGATTCCTCCCTCTGCAGGGCAGGCGGCGCCTGGTTCACCGGCGCAAGAGCCGGCTAACGGCGTTCTGTCTCTGGTCCCTCTTCGTGTTGTTCTTCCTTCTCCCTCAGAGCGCTTTATCATGGGAGAGGTGCCGGCTGAAACAGGGTTAGCCAGGGCTTCACCCTCTCGTCCACAGAATGACGACAGGGGTGAGTCTTCTCCTCAGCGTCCTAGGCGGGGGAGCTGTAAGATGGCTCCTTGGGTAGCTCCAGAGATCCAACCACCTCCACCCACCATTGTCGAATCTGCTTGGCAGCAGAGCCTATTGTAAGGGGGTTTGATGGCCAGAGCGGCAACTCAGTACCCCCTAGGAGAGAGGTACGTCTACGAGCTGCCGGTGGAAGGGCAGATGGCGTGCAACCCTCCAACGGAACGAGTGACGGCATATCTTGTGGACCTTAAGTTCGGCTTGAGGTTTCCCCTCCCTTTTTTCATTGAGAAGATGCTGGCCATGATGAATGTGGCCTTAGGTCAATTAACTTCGCAGATCATTCGTTACGTTGTCTTGTTTTGTTGGGTCTGCTTGTTCAGGGGGTATCATCCTACTGTGGACGCCTTCAGGTCCATTATGTTTCTGAAATCTTTGTCGTCTTCCCGTTACTGGGCGCTATGTCGTCTGGGGAACTACGTCACCGTTTATCTTACTATTTCCAGTTGTCATGATTGGAAGGGTAGGTTCTTTTATGTCCGGTCTGCCGAGGTCTGGCCCTTCCCCACTTCGTTCCAAGATCGGGTCCGTCCTTACATGGAGAAGAACCACGAAGTGGGGGCCCGCCGGCGCACCTTTCTAGACGAGTCATCCTTGGCACAGGATATAGTGATCGTCAGGGACCTATTCAAGGCGGTGCTGGAGAGGGTTGGTAAACAGGAAAAAGCGGTGCCTGTCGTCTGGCTCCCCCCTTTGATCTGATTTCGTCTAATACGTATCTGGTGAGACTGGGAATATGTAGCTCTCACAACCCAGGTAGTTTGGGGTGATCCTTTCATGCTCTTTTGCCTATTTCGCTCCTCTATTGGTTTTTGATGTTCTTCCTTTTTTATCTCTTATAGGTGATTAGAAAACTGCCACTTGGTTGCCAGGGGAACTTCAGCTTCTAGGAGTTGATTCCCAGCTCGATCCTCTCTCCTCCCGTCCTGACCTTCCTGAAGTCAAGCGTCCCTCATTCATGCATTACTCCAAATCCAAGGCTGCAAAGTCTAAGTGAAAACAGCCCACCCTTGATGTGGTGCCATAAAAACGCCCGACGACTAGGAGCTCGACCTATTCTGAGGAGGGGGCGACCACCCTGATTAGTCGATCCGGCCCTGGGGAGATACCGGAGAGCTTTGAGGAGGTGACTTTGCCCCGGGAGCCTAACCCTGTGGTGACGGTGGCTTAGGCACCCTTCCCCCCCGGTGACTGAGGAGTAGGTGATTGACCTGTAGATAGACGCTTCGCCGGTTGGAGTACCCTTGGGTCAAGCTGTGCAGCTGTCAGGTTTTGTCGACAATTTGCAGGCGGCCGAGGGTTTGGTGGTGTCCTCTGATAAGGAGGTTTAGAAAGACGTGGAGGCTGTCGTGGGCACTGCCCTTCCTTCTCTTTTAGGGCCCACCTTTTCTGAATTTTTCAGGACTTTTGAAGAAGTTGTAGACATGGCGCTGGGTGGCAACCACGGTGTTCCCGACGTCCCTGGGGATGCTACCAGCACCAACTCGCGATCACTCAGTACCCAATTTGACGCCAATCACCGCCAGGCCTTTGAGGCACTTGATGTCCTCCAAAGGATAGGTCACTCCTTGCTGAAGCTTGCCCCTGATACCTCGGTCCTCCACTGTCTGAAGGGTGACCTCCAGGCAGCTAATTTCAGGCGTGTCGAGGCTGAGGCGAAACTTAAGAAGGCTGAGGAGAAGAGCCTAGAGGCTGAGTCTAGGTTCAAGGCGGCCCTAGCAGAGGCTAGCGCTAATCTTAAAGCAGCTCAGGATGAGACAACCAGTGCGCGCCGTCAAGCTTCGGAGCACTGCGCAGCACTGCAGGCGACGGAGGAGAAGGTATTGGGGCAGGGGGCAGACCTTAGCAAATCCTTTAATGAGAGTGACAGTTTGAGGAAGCAGCTGGAGGCTGCAACCCATGAGGTAACTATGGTCAAGGGGGAGCTTGCCGCTGCCCAAGAGCTCAACGCCTCTCTTAAGGCGGAGGAAGAGAAGGCCGGGACTAAGCTCGCCGCCATGGAGACGAAGACCAATGACGCTTTTGGCGCCGGCTACGCAGAGGGTCAGGTTGTGATGTATCGCTTCACTGGTGACACCTTGGCGGAGATGGATCCGTATTTTGACTAGGCTCGGTACGATGCCATCTACAAACGCTTGGACGCAGAGAGGTTCGAGGCTGAGAACGCCAACGATGCTAACGAGGGAAGTGAGGATGCTGCTGTTTCAGGGGAGGCTGCTGCTGGGCCACCTTCTCCTGTCAAATAGGAAAGCGACAGGCGTCCTCGTGTGCCTCTTGCGCCTCTAGAGATGAGGGTGTAGCCGGCGATTCGGCTTGATCGTCGTCTCCCCTATAAGGTTTTTTGTGGATCTTCATCACCTACCCTTTTTTGCGATCAGTGGCATGACACTGCTTCACATGTTTTATGGGTCTATTTTTCTTTTTTCTTTCGTAGTAGGTGTGCTTGATCCTTCTAGGGACGGCTGCCGATTTGAATAATCGTCGCCTTATTTTGTGCTCTTAACATTCAGACTTTTCGTCTTTGTAATCCTTAACTTTTACGCCTGAGGCGTCTTTATCTTATGCATTCTCCTGTTTTATTTTATTCTTCATTTCCTTGTTCTGTACTTAGCTATTTTCAGACCTGGACTTATGTCCTCTTCCTCAGGATGGGGTCTCTATGGCATCCAGATGACCTTGGGCTTATGCCCCCATTCTACGGATGAAGGGCCCTAGCCATTACCGTCTGGGGCTGTGGCATCCAGACGGGTTTGGGCTTATGCCCCCATTCTATGGATGGGGGACCCTAGCCATTGCCGTCTAGAGCTATGGCATCCAGACGGACTTGGGCTTATGCCCCCATTCTATGGATGGGGGCCTTAGCCAATTTTGGTGGGGTGTCTACTCTTTATGCTAAGTTGAATAGGGGCTCCTCCCCTTATTGCCCCCTGCTTATTGCGTGAGAGAATAATGAGCAAGAAGCAAGCAGATGACAAAGAAAGGACCATTCATATCAAAGCATTAAAGAGTTTTTGAAGTTTCGACTTGTAAAAGGCAAGGCCTTCGACAATCCTGAGCGTACCCTGCTGGAAAAAGACAAAATATGGGCTCATACGCCCCTAGACGTAGTATCGTTTGATGGTGTCCGCGTTCCAGTGCGACGGTAGGTCGTGTCCTTCACCATCCTTGAGTTTGAAAGTGGTTAGCCCCATGACTTGGGTGATTTCATAAGGACCTTCCCAATTTGCGCTGAGCTTTCTGTGCTCGCTGACCTTTCCAACCGTTGCCGCCTTTCTTAAGACAAGGTCCCCTACCTAAAATTTTCTGTGGTTCACCAGCCTATTGTACGCCTTCCTCATATGCTGCTGGTATGCTACCAGGTTGACGTGTGCCTCTTCTCGGGTTTCGTCAACCAGGTCCAGGGCTTCAGCCATAGCTGCCTCGTTGGCGTCTCCTAGGAAATATTTGATGCGGGCCGATTGCACGCGTATCTCTATTAGGAGCAAAGCCTCAGCTCCATAGACGAGACCGAATGGCGAGTGATCGATGGCTGCCTTCTGAGTAGTCCTGAGGAACCAGAGGATGCTGGGAAGCTCGTTAGCCCATCTTTCCTTGAGGTCTTCCAACATTTTCCTTAATCCATTGAGGATCTGCTTTGTTGGCTGACTCAGCTTGGCCGTTGGTATAGGGGTGGCAGACGCCGAAGTAGGCTACAGCGATTCCTAGGCCTCCTAGCCATTCCTTGATAAGTGGGTTGTCGAACTGACGACCATGATCAAAGACTTAAACTTTTTGCACTCCGAATACAACGTTTCGTCAGATCACTTTTCTTACAACCGTTTCGGTGATATTTGGGACCGCCTCCACTTCAATCCACTTCGAGAAGTAGTCAACAACTATTATTAGGAATCTCCTGCTACCTCCGGATGCCGTGGTGAAAGGCCCTAAGATGTTCATCCCCCATTGCGCAAAGGGTATTGGGCTCAGGATTGACTGTAGCTCCCTTGCCGGTGCATGGATGGATCACGGGTGAGTGGATTTGGTAGTTGCGACATTTTCTCGTTAGTTCTCTGGCGTCGCGCAGGATGGTCAGCCAATAGTAGACGGCCCTTACAGCTTTATGAGCCAGGTTTCGTCCACCTACGTGGTGCCCGCATATTCCCGAATTGATTTCGTCCAGCAGTTCTGCTGCCTCCCTAGGCTTCAGGCACCTTAGGATGGGTGCCGACACCCCTTTCTAATACAGCTGGTCTTCGATCATCATGTATCTGGATGCCAAGGTTGGCATACGTCTTGCTCTCTCCGGGTCGCTCAGCAGCCTCTTGTTCGTTATGTACTCCACGATGGGTGCTCTCCAGTCGTCGTCTTCCTCACTTTCTGTGCTGTGAATATTATTTTGGGCTTCTTCCCCCGGCAGAATGCTTTTCTCTTGTCTGACATCAACCCAAACGGACCGACAGATATCCTGTAGGCTGGAGCTTTCCAGCTTGAATAAGGCGTCAGCCCTGTTGTTCTGGGACCTCGGTATATTCTTTATTTCATACGATTTTAACTAGGACAACTCTTCCTTTACCTTTTCCAAGTACAGCACCATTGACGGCTCCCTAGCTTCGTACTCTCTGTTGATCTGGTTTGTGACCAGCTGGGAGTCAGTAGACACGACAAGTCACTCGATGCTGGTGGCTCTAGCTAGGCGGATGCCCGCAATGACGGCTTCATATTCGGCTTCGTTGTTCGACGTTTGTAAAGTGAACCTCAGTGTATGCTCGAATTCTTCCCCGTCAGGGCTGGTTAGCACGACACCGGTACCCAACCCATTGCTAGTGGCCGACCCGTTAGTGAACACTTCCCAGGCCCCCGCTGGTGGGTCATTCTCTTCTGAGTGTGAGCACTCTGTTAAGAAGTCGGCCAACGCCTACGCTTTTATTGTCGTCCTTGATTGGTAGGTGATCCCTAGGCCACTTAACTCGACCGCCCACTTTAGCATCTTTCCTGACTTTCCGAATTTCTCTAGCGCCTTCTTTAGAGGCAAGTTTGTCTGGACGGTCACCGGATGGGCGTCGAAGTATAGGCGCATTTTCTAGCGGCAATCACCACGGCGTATGCCGCTTTCTCCCCCATTGAGTAGTTCTTCTCAGCTGGACCCAACGCGTGATTGACGAAGTGTATCGGCCACTGGGTTTTGCCCTCTTCCTTAAGTATGACAATACTTACCGTCACATTGGTTACAACGATGTACACATATAGCTTTTCGCCCTCCGTTGGCCGTGCTAGGGTCGGCAGCGTCTTTAGATGCTCTTTTAAGCTCACAAATGTTTTCCTTTGCTCTTGTTCCCACCTGAATCGCTTGTTTCCCTTTAGTACTTTGAAGAATGAGGTGGATTTGTCGGCTGCCCTAGAGATAAATTGTGCCAGGGCCGCCATCCTCCCCATGAGCCTTTGGATGTCCCTTATCGTCTTAGGCTCTGGCAGGTCTTGTATGGCGCTGATCTTCTCCGGGTTGGTGTCTATTCCTCTTGTGCTTACCAGAAATCCTAAGAACTTTCCTGACATTATGCCAAACGTGCACTTTTTGGGATTTAACTTCATCTTGTATTTTCTTAGGGACTGAAATGTTTCCTTCAAGTCGTCAAGGTGCTTCTCATCTTCCTTGTTTTTGACAATTGCATCATCCACATAAATTTCCATGTTCCTGCCCCGCTGCCCCTGGAAAATCTTGTCCACCAACCTTTGATAAGTGGCACCGGCGTTCTTTAGGCCGAACGACATCATCTTGTACATAAATGTCCTGGTTCTCGGGATGAACGCGCATTTGACCTTATCCGGCCCCCACAAAAAGACTTGGTGGTAGCCGGAAAAGGCGTTCAAGAAGCTTAGCATGGAATGGCCACTGGTGGCGTTCACTAGCTGGTCTATTCTTGGCTGCAGGTAGCAATCTTTCGGGCATGCTTTGTTGAGATTAGTGAAGTCGACACACATCCGTCACGCTCCCGACGACTTCTTCACCATCACCACATTTGATAACCATTCAGGGTAGTCAAATGGCTCAATGAATCCTACCTTGAGTAGCTTTTCCACCTCTTGGCGAATGACATTGTCCTTTTCTGTTGACATGGTTCTCTTTTTCTGCTTCACCGGCCGGCAGGCAGAGTCTACGTTGAGCTTTTGTACCGTGACGTCAGGGTCTACGCCAGGCATCTCATCTGCGGAGTAAGCGAAGACGTCGGCGTTTTACTTCAGTAGAGTGACGAGACGCTGTTGGTACTCTAGTTCCAGCTCAGCTCCCACTAGCACAGGTCGGCCCGGCTCCAACTCTACCATCATGCTCCCCCCAGGATCTAGGCGCTCTTGGACGGGGACTACCTTGTCGGTGATCCTAAGCGTTTTTGAGGCTGTGGCTCTGGAGTCGTCGGTGCTGAAGTCGGCCTTCCGTTTACCCTTCATCTTCTCCTAAGATCTCTTCAAGGCCACCGAATTGCAAGATATAGCCGACTCCTAGTCGTCGTGCAGCTTGCCTTCGGTGTTGTTGTCAGTGATGTACGCCATGGTCAAGGCTTGTATGGACACTAGGGCATGCACTTCGTCAAGGCTTATACGGCCAATCAACGCGTTGAAGGCCGACTTGGCATCAACCACGACAAACTGTGCGGTTTTCGTCTTGGCTGCGACTCTCTCCTCAAATGTGATGGGAAGGACTATCGTTCCAATTGGTATCACCCTGGTTCTTGAGAACCCGTATAATGCTCCCACTGTCGGCTTGAGATGTCTTCTGTCCAGCCCCATCTGTTCGAAGGCCTCTCTGTATAGCAGGTTGGTGTAGGCGCCGGTATCTATCATGCATCTTTTTACTAAGTGATCGTTGATTTTTACGGCTAAGACCAATGGGTCGCTATGGGGGTAGACCACTCGCCCGTAGTCGTCGGCGGTGATACTGAGAGTCGGGATGCTGGTCGGCTTTGGTTGATCAATGTAGCAGATGTATTGGGACAGTTCTCTAAGATGCCTCTTAACCTCTCCCCGGCTATTTCCTCCCTTGGGGCCCTCGCCGTCCACCGTGTGGATGACATTGGGCTCTTTTCTTCTTTCATTTTTATCTTTTTCTTTGTCGGCGTTGCCGTTGTTATTGTTGTTGTTGTTGTTGTTGTTACGTTGGGTCCTCGCTTCAACGCTGCTAACGAGCCTCGGCGTATGAGCCCTTCGATTTCGTCCTTCAAGTTACGACACTCCTCGGTGGTGTACCCCTTCTGATCATGGAATGTGCAATACTTGCTCTGCTCGCTTCTGGAAGTAACCCTTACCGACTTTAAGTTTCTCGACTTCCCGTTATGCTTCTCCATATCGAAGAATTCTGCTCTTGGTCAATTCAATGTGGCGTAGTGCTCAAATCGTGGGACGTACACCGTCTTCTCCTTTCTTCTCTCACCTCGCCCCATGTTCCTCCTAGTCGATTCTTTGTCGTCTGTTGGGCTCGCGGCCCTTTCTTCAAGGAGACGGCGAGTCCTTGGCGGTGACAAGTCGTCGTGTCGGGTTTTGTATTCTTCCTCATTCATGTATCCCGCGGCTATTCGCTTGGCTTCCACAAAGGAGGTCGGCCTTTCACGCAGCAAGTAGTTTTAGGGGGCCGTCTAATAGGGTGTGGGTCAAGGCGCATGTGGTGGTTGACGCATCTACTGTCCTTATCTGCTGCCATTCCAGGTCGAATCTTCTGACATACTGTCAGATTGTTTCCTTCGGTCCTTGACGCATTGTCATGAGGTCTACCGTCACAATTTGCCTACAACGGCTTCCGGCGTATTGATCTACAAAAGGAGTGCTCAGCTCCTTGAAGGTGCGGATAGAGGCTCTTGGAAATCCCCTAAACCACGACTAAGCGAACCCGGTAAGGGTGGTGAGGAATACCCTACACCAGATGGCATTACCAAGTTCGTACATGGCGATGTAGCTCTTGTACGCCGCCAGGTGATCTTCGGGGTAGGTTGTTCCATCAAATTGGAGGTTCGGTACTTTTACTCTTGGCATGGAGTATTCTGTTACCTCGGGATGAAACGACGACACCGTATGGGTCATCCCTTCTGCGGAGTCTTCTTTGCACGGGGGGGGGGGGGTCTCCATTTTGATTCGCCCTCTTCTTCCCTTGCCGTGACATACGTCGTTCGGCCTGACTAGTGTGTGGCCGAGCCCACCTACTATGGGGAGAAGCTCCTGCGGGTATACTTGCTCCCCTTGTCGGCGGTCCGGCTTGACAACCTAGTGAAGATGGATCCCTTCTGACCTGCGCTGATGGATCGGTCCCTCACTTCTCCTCTACCGAGCCTGTCCTTCAAGGTTTTAGTAGACCTGCCATCCCTTTCTCTCTGGCCAAGGCGGTGGTGCACTGTTCTCTGGGGGCTATGAGTTCTCCTGACCTTTCTAGAGTTGGGTCCCAACCTATCACGCATGGCGGGGGTGTGGCTACGACTCTTTTCCCGCCTTCTCCCCTCTAGAGGGGGATCGGCGGTCCTTCGCCTCGTACTGATAACAGGTGTTACGACACCTTGCGCTGCCCTCGGTCGATAAGGTGATGGTCCTCGAGGCATGTATCCCTATCGTCTTTTGTTGGACTTCATCTTTTCCTCGTCTAGGCGTCGATATCTCTCTAGGTACTGTATTCTTCTTTCCTCGAAGGTCTGCCGCTCAGGGAACAGTTCCCTAACTAAGCGAGACATTGGCCCTCTCGGGGGCTCTAACGACTGCCTCTAGGGCAACCCGAGCAGGAGCGGCTGCTGCTACGGCCATGGGGGCCGACGCCTTCAGGAGCGCTGTGAACGAGTGGTGAGCGGCGGATAGTTGTTCGGGGGTGAACATGTTTGCTGGCGCTTGAGCTGAGGCGACCACTGCTGGCGTTGAGGTCTCCACCATTAGCCGCTTCCCCTTGTCCGCATGTCTTGGATGCGCCCCAGGGGAAGAGATCTCTGTTGTCTCTGGAGCGGCGCTGGGGTCGGCTTCCTGAGGTGTGCTAGACGCACCTTGTTCAGCCATGATCTTGTGTTTTTGATTCATTCTTGGGAGTGGGAAGACTTTTTGTTCAGATTTTCCACAGACGGCGCCAAATTTTTTGGGATGCAAACTATCTTCCTTCCTAGCTGGTATTGGACGGCTGGGTATTCCTGTACCTGCGTCGTTGGATGTCCTGTCGTCTGGGATCTGCACAGGCAACACACAAGGACTTCGGAGGTTGTCCGAGGTTGCCTCTTCGACACTCAAGTCAGTAATGAGGTTTTGGATGATCTTTACTCTAAGGTTGGGTGTTTATCTTAATTCTAGTGAGATAAGTGGTTTTCTTGTGGCTCAATTTTGTGATCTCTTGGCTGGTGGCAGATGGTCTCTTATTTATAGGCTTGAGGTGTTCTGGACGACCAGCTTGTTGTCCTAACACTGCCGGCCGACAAGGTTCTCTGACGGGCCACGGGCAACGATGTCCCTTGCCGGCCGACGAGGACATGTCAGGTGGGCATCGGCCGTCTAAGGCTAGTTGGCTGGGATGAGCCCCCCATCATTTATAATATAAAATTTCATCACCTTATTATAATTTTTGGATATGGAAATAATTTTACGTTTGTAGTCTTTTTAAGATATTTTTTAAGACTCAGAAGTTTTTTAACTGATATCTAAAACGAATGAATTTTTTGATTGAAATCTAAGAACGAAAGATTAGTCTTATTTATAACATAAGATTTATAGCCTCATCATAGTTTTTCGATGTAGGATAATTTACTAAATGTTTATAGTCTTAAGATCTCCTTTTAAGACCCAAAAAAACGCACGATTACTTTAGGTTTGTAATATTTATAATATAGAATCACCACCTTAATTTTACCTTATTTATAATATAGAATCACCACCATATTTCAATTTTTTCGATGTGAGATAATTTAGGTTTGTAGTTTTTTTAAAAGTTTTTTAAGACTCAAAAGATTGTTAGTTGATATTTAAAACCGAAAGATTACTCATTTATGATATAAAATTTCATCACCTCATAATAATTTTTCAATGTGGTATAATTTAGTTGATTAAGTTTATAGTTTTAAGAGCTATTTTTAAGACTTAAAAGAGTTTGTTTTTATATGTAAGTTAAAAGGACAAACGATTACTCTTTATTTATATAATCGAATTTGATCATCTTATTATATATTTTGGATGAATGATTACTCTTATTTATATAATAAAAAAAATTATTTTATTATAATTTTCCGATGTGCGATAATTTTACTTAAGTTTATTTAAGTTTAATATAGTCTAATTAAGAACTTTTATTTATAGATGAATGATTACACTTATTTATAATATATAGAATTTCATCAACCCATCTTAATTTTTCAATGAGGGTTAATTATACTTTACTATATAGTCATAGTCTTAGGAACTTTTTTTAAGTCTCAAAAGATTGTTTGTTAATATCTAAGAACGAAAGATTACATAGATTCTATCACCTCATTATAATTTTTTGATATGTGATAATCTAATTTAACATTAATTGTAGTCTTATTAAGAACTTTTTTTAAGACTAAACAATTTTTTTGTTGATATCTAAGAACGAATGACTAGTCTTATTTATAATATAGAATTTCATTACCTTATCATAATTTGGAGAAATAGTTACTTTTATTTATATAATAGAATTTCATCGTATTATTATACTCTATTCGTTCACTATTTTTTTCTTCATTGCCTTAATATTTGTGAGAGGTATTTTAAGGAAATGAGACCAAAAATAGTGACCAAAGAGGAGTATAATTTTTTGATGTGGGATAATTTACTTGAGTTTATAGCCTTCAAAGTGTTTTAAAACTCAAAAGAGAGGGGTATAATTTTTCGATGTGGGATAATTTACTTAAGTTTATACTCTTAAGAGTTTTTTAAGACACAAAAGATTTTGATTGATATTTAAGAACAAACAATTAGTCTTATTTATAATATAGAAATCCATCACCTTATTATAATTTGTCGATGTGGGATAATTAAACTAAAATTTGTAGTCTTATTTATAATATAGAATCATCACCGTAACTTATTTTAATTATTTCGATGTGGGATAATTTTTAAGTTTGTAGTCTTATTAAGCCCTGTTTTAAACTCTAAAGTTTTTTAAAAACAAATAAAAAAAGACTACAAAATCATGACCTCATCATAATTTTAAAAAAATATATAGAATTCCTTCATAGTTTTTAAAAAAAAAACAAAAGATTTTTTGTTTGTTGATATTTAAAAACAATGATTACTTTTATTTAGTAGAAATTCATAACCTCATCATAATTTTTTGATGCGGGAGAATTGCTTAAGTTGGTTGATGTCTAAAAAAAAAATTTTATTAGTTTTATTTATAATATATAGAATTTCATCACCTTATTATAATTTAAGTGTATAGTCTTACCAACTTTTTTAAGACTCAAAAGATTTATGTTTGATGAAACTTGATAATTTTTCTAATGTGAGATAGTTTTACTTAAGTTTATAGTCTTAATATATATTTTAAGATTTAACTAAAATTTGTAGTCTTATTTATAATATAGAATCATCACCGCAACTTATTTTAATTATTTCGATGTGGGATAATTTTTATGTTTGTAGTCTTATTAAGCCCTGTTTTAAACTCTAAGATTTTTTAAAAACAAATAAAAAAAGACTACAAATTCATGACCTCGTCATAATTTTAAAAAAATATATAGAATTCCTTCATAGTTTTTAAAAAAACAAAAGAATTTTTGTTTGTTGATATTTAAAAACAATGATTACTTTTATTTAGTAGAAATTCATAACCTCATCATAATTTTTTGATGCGGGAGAATTACTTAAGTTGGTTGATGTCTAAAGGAATTTTTTTTATTAGTTTTATTTATAATATATAGAATTTCATCACCTTATTATAATTTAAGTGTATAGTCTGTGGACATGACATAGGTCCACCCCGACGCGGCCACGCGCGGGTTTGGGGAGGCGAATGAATCTCCATATGAGATCGTTAAATTGAAATTTAAATCGAAGTAGGAGTCGCCACCGAATTTTGTGGTTATTCGGAACCATTCGAGCCCACTCTATGTCGTAGTGGGCCGTATACAAAATACGGCCCATTTCCGATGTCAGAGTTTATTGGGCTCGTCCCTTTGCATTACGATACCGATACCGACATTATCGGATATCGTGTATTGAATGACTCTCGTTGCCCATGGATTCAACCATGATTTTGAGTAAGGGGTGAGGGTACGTGTTGGGAAGTTCACTAAGAACACCTAACCCCGCCCGCACTTAGCGGCCTTTACTAAGATATCGTTCGTTTTTGGTGTACACGGGTTAGTTCGACGGTTGAATGATATGCAAACATTATTTTCCTAAGCATGTGAGAAAAATAAAATGGGTTGCTAAATCGTTTAATGCATGTTAAACTAATAACGTCAAAGTTATTTTAGCATGTGAAGTTCGTTTTAGTCTAATAAAACAAAAGAAATAAATAAATTGCTACAAAACACGAGAAAACGAGTTAGTAACGTTTGAATAAATTGAATAAAGACATAAATAAATAATATGCATGATTTTGAAAAAGATTTATGACACGTGATGGATTAACACGCGTTGACCGAGGTCAAAAAAAGTATTTATTGAAATATGTCGCGAAAGTCGCATTTTAATGTAAGGTTCGAAAAGAATAAAAAATAGAAAAGCGAAGAAACGAAAAAAAAGGACCCGGCGAACCAGGCTGTTGCGCGAGTCGCCTGACAGGCGCGCGACTCGCGTGGCAGCCTGTTCGGGTTTTTTTTTTTTATTTTGTCGAAAACCGTTAATTCTTATAAATCGCGTACAAATATTGATTAATTCATACTCGATTTATGTTTTCGATATTCGTCGTATTCGATATTCGATTATGAAATCGATATCGAATAGACGGAATGATTTTAGAAAAGGTTTTGAAAAAAAAAGTTTGCTTTGAACGAAAAGTAAAAAAAAAAAAGAATTTTGAACGAAAAAGATGTTAATTCTCTCCGCGTATAAAATCGTCGAATTTTGTTTAAAAAAATGTAACGATTTTATTAGCATCAACGAGAATTAATTAATTTAGTTCTTGTTAGATACGATATTTGATTAGAAAATCAATATCGTATTTTAAGAACGTTATAAAAAATAGTTTTTTTTAGTATCGATTATTAGAAATAAATAAAAATATGTGACGAACGACCCATATTAATAATACGAAACGACCGACGACCCGTAAAAAAAAGTGAAGGACGAAAAAAAGGAAAAAAGACGTGAGAGAGAGAGAGAGAGAAAGTAGAAGAATCGGGTTTGATTTACACCCTCAACCTACATGCTTTACTTTCTCGGTATAGAGCTCGTCGGACGGTGGCTTAGGCACGGGAGCGTCGAGATGATGCGGGATGAGTTATGGGTGGTGCGAATTTATGTGTGTAAGGCGTCGGGTTCGGCCGGGTAGGGGGAGTTTCGTCGGTACTTCGAGACTTCTTCGGGATTATGTCGGGATTTGCTTTGTGCTATTTTACTAGATAAGTTTATGAATTAACTGATGTGTATTTTTGGTTGCTGAAACTGTTGTGTGTAAATCGTGTTTTTTGTGTTGAATATGAGGTCCTATTTATAGGAGTCGAGGTAGTCTTGCTTGTGTGACAAGAAACACCGGTTTGGATAGGAAACACGAGAGTTCGAAAGGGAACGAAAGTCTCGTTTCTTGGTGGAGAAGCCAAGTATCTCGGCTGTCATGAAGAGTTGGCCGAGTATTTCGGCTATTTGGGATGTCTTGGCCGAGTATCTGGAGCTCAGTCGGTGTCTGATTCGGTTTCCGGATAGAATTCCTACCTGAGATCGAATTCTATCCTTAAACGGATTTGTTTAATATTTTTTGAAGATGATTTTTGTAGTATTTGGGACCGAATCAGCCGTGTGAGGTGTCACGGCTGACTCGTGTGTCTCGAGAATATTTTTGACCGGGTTTTGACTCGGTCGTAAAAAGACGGTTTTACCCCTGGTGTCGGAATCGACCCAAATTAGTCTCATTTGACTCGAAACGACCCAGGCCACTGGGTCTGAATTTGAGGTTGGTTTTGTAAGATATGTACTCCGTAATAAGCCTAAACCAAATGTCCATGATTTCGAGCCCATATCTGAGTCCATTAAAGCACGTTTGCGTCCGATCATCATCGGGTGTTTGGCGGGACCTACTATAGACACCTGGCGGTCAAAATGCGGGTGTCTACAGAGCCCCCACTCTGACTGAGGCTTGGACAAGGCGAAAGTCAGAGTAGCTAGCAGGCCAATCGAGGTCCGATCGGGTCGTTTAGAGTCCATTAGACTTGCGTTGGTGGGGCTCGCCAGCCATAAGATAGAAATCATACCTGTGTAGATGTCAATAATGTCGCGGGGACTTTTCTTAAAAAGTCTTGGGTATGTCTTTTTACAGACAATCACCATCTTGAAATTGCGTGGGAGTTTGCCTTGAGGCTATGGGTGTGTCTGTTTACAGACACGTCCCATCTTAGAATTGCGCGGGAGCCTCCATTGGAAGCTGCGGATGTACCGCTTACTGATACATCCGATTCTTCAGTAAAAATGTTGCTTGAATTTTCACTGAGACTTTGAGAATTCTTCGGGAGTCTTGGGATACCTGCCTCTTTTGCATGCAACATTCAGATAAAACATCGACTCATGTTGGGGAAGAAAATGATTTTTTTTTACTGATTGATTTTTGGAGAAAGAGATTTTTTTTTGAAAATTTCGAAAAAAAAAGCCGAAAAAAAAATTTTCTAAAAAAAAGAAAATTTGGAAATAGGAATGCTTGGGACGACTTGATCCCTGATCAGATTCTGGCACAGCTTCCTAAAATTCTGGTTAGGCCTGTATGCCTAGGTGAAGTAGGGAACATTGTAAAAAAATCCCTATTCCAGAGGTGACTAGAAGAAGGGATTTCTCTATTATAAATAGAGAGTTCTTGCCCTTAATCTTCTCATATTCCAACCCAAAATATTTCCTTCTTATCTTAAAATCCCTTTAGACTTTTTAAGATAAAATAAAACTTTCTGCTATGGGTATTGAACATCTGACCGCGATGCTTCACGCGTGGGCCCAGGATTTCCGAGATGGAGATAAGTAACTCAGATGGGAATTGTGGCTTTGTTCCCGCTCCAGCGACTCAAGGTGGATGCACATTTTTTGGACGCTTTCTTAACTTTTTGGGACGTTACCCACCATGTTTTTGCTTTTCCCCGGGGAGAAATATGTCCCCTTCCCGAAGAAATTGCCGCTATAGGGGGTTGGTGCCCAAACGCTCATCCTGCTATTCCTCCTTTTTATCCTGATCCAAGGAGGAGACTGAGGGACTTTCTTAGGTTGTCTCATGCTGAGACTTCTCGTATGGTGAAGGGAAATTCTGTTTCCCTATTTTATTTGACTGATAAATTCATGGATCCAAATGGTGCCAGAATTTTTTCTATCCATAGGCGTAGCCTTTGCCTTCTGTATGCTGCACCGATATGCCTTCGAAGGTCGAATGGATGCTGACTCATGTTTAGGTGAAATCAGGCTAATCAGCATAGTAGATCAGATGGAGGCAGGTTACAGCCCAGCTTGGCTGATAACTGGGGAGATCATCATGGGCCTTGACGCTAGGAGACTTAACCCGGATCGACAACTAACGGGCAGCGTTCGTCTTCTGCAGGTATTTGACCTTTTCCTCTTTTTTCGAAAATTTTTCCGAAAAAAAAATAATTTATTTCCGAATTTTTTATTTTATTTATTTATTTATTTTTCGAATTTCCGATTTTTTTTTTTTTTCGAAAGTTTTTTACCTTTCGAAAATTTTGCAGATTTGGTTATCCGAGCGTTTGTCGATCATAGAGCCCCCGGTGAGCATATCCAGATATCGAAGCTGCCAGATAGGCTCACGGTCTCGCCGAATTAGCTCGAGTCATCACATAAATCGGAAGTATTGGGATGAAGAGCTAAAATTCCATGGCGGGCCCTTGATTAGGTGGAACGTGATCTGGTGGTTCCTCTCGAAGATGACGGGCCTAGCTAAAATGGATAAAGCCCGTTACCTTGTGATCTTGTCCTTGGACTGGACCGTCCATATTTACCCAGATCGTCTTCTAAGGCAGTTCGGTCCATTTCAACAGATTCCCGAGACTGAAGCAATCACTAGCGTTTCGCTCCAACTGACGGACGCTATGTGTGACACGTGGTTACAACGCTGGTTTACCCGTGTCATGTGGACTATACCTCACCCCTGTCAGACCGCTTGGGTTTCCGAATCATATCTCAAGTGGGCTTCTGAAGAATCTAAAGAGGCCCGTGAAGCTTTGAAGACTGATGAGGCCTTTGAACTAGCCCGTAGAGAATCAGCAAAAGACAACAGATGGTTCTTCGATGAAGAGGAAGTTCCAACTACCCTTGCCGGGCCGGAGTCGGGTTCTAAGTCAAAAACTAAGACCCGAGCTAAAGATACCGGTGCTAGCGACATGGAGAGAAGACTTGGGCCGAATCTGGCGGCCCGGGATAGGCTAGGTCCGCGTGAGCGACTACCCGAGAGAGTGCAGGCTCGGCTAAGACCGACTGAGGTGACCGGGGAATCGAGTCTGAAGAAACGAGCCCGGGTTAAGGAAGTTCCCTTGGTGATTCGGGAGCGTTCACCTCCGCGTCGACGCCGGTGGACCGAAAAAGAGGCTAAGGATAAGGGAAAGGGGAAAATGCCTTAGATTTTATATTATTTGAATATTAGTACTATTTGTGTGTTGTTTTTTTTTTGGATTTTCTTGTGATTGGAATTCTTTGAAATAAATAAAGGAAGTTTATTAGATACCGTTCCTGTTTTTTTTCGATTGCGGTGGTTGCGCCCTTTTGAGGGGCTGCCTATGTACCCGCAAATAGCGGAATCAAACCAAACGTAGTTCAGACTTAATTTGCAATTTCGAAATACATCAAGTCTATTGGTTCAAGATGTTTAACAGTAAAATAAGTAATTCTAACTTTTGACTTGTCTTTAAAAGTTTATTTTTGAAAAGATGTTTTTTTTTCATAAACTTTTGCAAATGACATTGAGAGAAACGGGTTAAGGGTAATAACGTTTCAGCTGGTCGAGGTTAGTTGGGTTAATGAACTCATTCCCGTCCTGATCTGTTAGCATCACCGCTCCGCCTGATAGAATCTTCTTTACCAGATATGGTCCGGCCCAGTTAGGTTTGAATTTTCCCTTTGGGTCTACTGGTAATAAAGCCCGTACAGACTTGAGAACTAAGTCTCCTTCTTTGATATTCCTGGGCCTTACCCTTTTGTTGAAGGCCCGTTGGATCCTTTTTTGATAAATCTGTATATTATTGAGGGCACGAGATCTTCGTTCGTCTAAAAATACTAGCGAGTCATATCGTGCTCGAACCTAATCGGCTTCGGGTACTTGACTTTCGAGTAGGATTCTGAGTGATGGTACCTCTAACTCGACAGGTTGGACCGTTTCCATCCCGTATGTAAGGTAATACGGTGTTGCCCCGGTCGCAGTACGACTCGAGGTTCGATATCCCCAAAGGGCAAATGGTATCTTATCGGGTCAGTCCCGATAATTGTCAACCATCTTTTTGAGTATGGTGACAATAGTCTTGTTAGCTGCTTCTACCGCTCCATTGGTTTGGGGTCGGTAAGGTGAAGACGTATGCCTTTGGATCTTGTACTTGGCTAACAAGGCTGCCGTTTCGGCTTGAAAGTGGGTTCCATGGTCACTGATGAATTCATGAGGGATCCCATATCGGCATATTATCTTATTTTGGATAAATTTGGCAACATGGCTGGCGTTGAGGATACGGTAGGACTCCGCTTCAACCCACTTGGTGAAATAGTCGATGGCTACCAAAATGAAGCAGTGTCCTCCGGTTCCCGAGGGGTTTATCTTTCCAATTATATCGATTCCCCATTTTGAAAACGGCCAGGGTGACGTCATGGTATACAGCAGGGATGGTGGCATATGTTGTACATTAGCGAGAATCTGGCAATTATGGCAATGTCTGACGTAAAGCTGACAATCGGTTTCCATGCTGTTCCAGTAATATCCGAGTCTCATGATCTTTCGGACTAGCATCTAGGCGTTCATATGAGGACCACACTCGCCGTCATGCACTTCGGCCATGACCTTTTCGGCATTACCCTTGTCGACACACAAAAGGAGAGCCCCCTGCGGTGTCTTTTTTTAGAGTTGTCCGTCGTCGGTACGGATGAACTGGGTCGCTAACCTACGCAAGGCCTTTTTGGCTCGATTGTCGGCCCCGGGTGGATACTCCCCGGTTGTCAAGTATGTCTGGATCGCTTTATACCACGGCTCGGGATCGGGTATCTCGATATCCTCGATGTCGTGGATATATGCTGGCTCGGATCGTCTTTCGACACAGATCGGCATGTTGGTCATATGATCGGGAATATTCAGTAAAGATGCCAGTTTTGAAAGTGCATCCGCGAATTGATTTTCTTCCCGAGGCAGATATATATACGCTACCTTTTGGAATTGTTTCTCGAGATCCCTTACTCGTGCCTGGTAGGCCACGAGCCTTTGTCGAGGCCCTTTACATCGAGCATCCGAAATCCAGCTACCTCGGAAAATGACGACACGTCAAGCAAAACCCTACAAAAAAACTAGTACTAATACGCCACATAATATCAATTAATACAACATAGTACTAAACGGCTAGGCTCTACCGGTCCAACTTTTCCTTTCCCTTGCCATTCGGGTGTGCTTGCTTGAGTCTCTCACCATTGACCCTCCAAACGCAAGCTTCCACCTCATTAGCCAAAACCGAGCCCAGCCAATCTCACTTCCCCTCCTCACTCACATTTTCAATATGGGTCTTGACGATCTCGGCCCGTGTAGATGAACTGACGAACACTAGGATCGGTAACGCAGTCTTCGGTCGGGCGCTTAGCAACATTAGCCCACATAGCTTCCTTATTTTGTAGTACGGTTGTGGATATGACATAGGTCCACCCCGACGCGGCCACGCGCGGGTTTTGGGGAGGCGAATGAATCTCCATATGAGATGGTCAAATTGAAATTTAAATCGAAGTTGGAGTCGCCACCGAATTTTATGGTTATTCGGAACCGTTCGAGCCCACTCTATGTCGTAGTGGGCCGTATACAAAATACGGCCCATTTCCGATGTCAGAGTTTATTGGGCTCGTCCCTTTGCAGTTCGATACCGATGCCGACTTGATCGGTTAATCGTATATTGAATGACTCTCGTTGCCAATGGATTCGGACATCCAGAAACCACGGTTCTGAGTAAGGGGTGAGGGTACGTGTTGGGAAGTTCACTAAGAACATCCAACCCCGCCCGCACATTAGCGGCCTCTACTAGGATATCGAATGATTTTTTAATACGCGCGTTATTAATACGATGAATGATATGCAAACATTGTTTTCCTAAACATGCGAGGAATTGAATGGGTTGCTAAGTCGATTTAATGCATGAAAATTTACGTCAAAGTTGAATTTAGCATGTGAGATTCGTTTTAGTATAATAAAACAAACGATAAAAGGAAATTGCTAAAAAGATGAACAAACGTGTTAGTAACGATTGAATAAAAAATATGAATATGATAATATGCATGATTTTGAAAAGTTTTATGACACGTGATGGATTAACACGTGTTGACCGAGGTCAAGGAAAAAATATCGAAATCTGAAATATGCCTAAAACCCGTTGTTTTGTCTAAAAAATGATGTTCGAAGAATAATAAAAAAAATAGAGCGAAATCGATTTTTGTGTCGCGTTTTCAGGGAGCCGCGCGCCTCGCAGGGACGCACGCGACTCGCGTCCCCGGCTGTTTTCGAAATTGATTTTCGGAAAATTTTAGCTTTATTAAATCGCGTATAAATATTGCATAATTTATACTCGACTTAATTTTGCGATATTCGTTATATTCAATATTCTACTATGAAATCGATATTAAATACTCAGAATGATTTTTTTAGAAAAGGTAAAAAAAAAAGGTTTTTGTAAATCGTTTTAAAAATTAAACTAAAAAAAACGATGTTTGACTCTCTCCGCGTTAAAATCGTTGTATTTTGTTTTAAGAAAATTATGTAACGATTTTTTAGCATCAACGAGATTAATTTAATTCTTTTTGATACAATATTCAATTATAGAGAATCGATATCGTATTTTTAAGAACGTTTGTTTTATAAAAATAGTTTTGTAGTATCGATATTAGAAATAATAAAAAATACGATGATGACCCGTAAAAAGAAATCGACCGACGACGCAAAAAAAAGGGAAAAGAAGAAAGGAAGAGGAAGAGAAAGGAGAGAAATGAGTTTGATTTTACACCCTCAACCTACATGCTTTGTGTTTACTCGGATCGGGGCTCGTCGGGACGTGGCTTGGGCACAAGAGTGTCGAGTGTACGTCGGTGAGTTGTGGTGGCTCGGTTCGGTGTGAAGGGTGTCGGGTATCGGGCCGGTTTCCTTCGGGTTTTGTAATATCGGCTTCTCGATGCTAATTTTTTATGCTTATGAGTGTGTATGGGAATTATTCGTTGTTGTATATGAATATTTCTGAATGTTTATGAATGATCTGTGTATGTCTTGTATTGTGTGTGCAAGGGGCTATTTATAGGGAGTTCCCGACCTTGGCTAGGAGAGTTTGAACTACCGTTTAGGATAGGAAACGTAGGAATTTGAGTGGAATGAGAATTCCGCTTTCTTGTGAAGGAAGAAAAGGGAACCGGCTGGTTGGTAGGCTACTCGGCCGAGTATTTGCACTCGGTCGGGTGTTTGATACGGTTTTCGGATAGAATTCCTACTTGAGATCGAATTCTATCCTTAAACGGATTTGTTTAATATTTTGTGAAGCTGATTTTTCGTAGGATTAGAGTATGAATCAGCCGTGTGAGGTGTCACGGCTGACTCACGTGTCTCGGGAAAATCTTTGACCGGGTTTTGACTCGGTCGCTAAAAGACGGTTTTACCCCTGGTGTCGGAATCGACCCAAATTAGTCTTATTTGACTCGAAACGACCCACTGGGCCTGATTTTGAGGTTGGTTTTGTGAGATATGTACTCCATAATGAGCCCAAGCCAAATGCCAATGATTTTGAGCCCGTTTCCGAATATATTAAAGCACGTTTGCGTCCGATCATCATCGAGTGTTTGTCGGAAACTGCTATAGACACCTGGCGGTCAAAATGTGGGTGTCTACAGAGCCCCCACTCTGACTGAGGCTTGGACAAGGCGAAAGTCAGAGTAGCTACCAGGTCAATCAAAGATTAAAACCTGGCAGACTTCCGGTCGGGTCGTTTAAGGTCCATTAGACCTGCGCAAAGGGCCCGCCGGCCGGAGACTAGAAATGTACCTGAGTTGATGATGATAACTCCGTGGGGAATCGGACTTGTCGTATAAGTCTATGCCGCTGAGGAGTTATGTGAATTGCGCGGTCTTGAATTGTACCTGTATAAGTTACATAAAATTTTGCATGCAACATGTAGGTGAAACAAGTATGACTCGCGCTGGGGAATAAAAAATGATTTTTGCTTAGTTTTGAAATCGAGGTCCTGAAAGCATCTCACGTGCTAGGAAATAGGTTTTCAAAACTGAAATGGGTAGAAAAGAAATTTGCAATTTAAATAGACCGAAATTTGACCTTGTCGAAAAGGGTTTTCTCAAATGGCTAAGTTTTGCAGATTTTTAAAAAAAGAGAATTTGAAGAGAGAGACCTATCGACAGACTCGACGCTGGGCGTGACCGGACGAGTTGACAGACACGACTGGACTCTCGAGAGGTTGGACTGTGACTCGGTAGGGGGGTGGGCCACCTAAAAAGACTCTTAAGTTGCGCTATTCCGTAGCCTAGACGAGTGGTAACATGGTCAAACATCGAAGTGGGATAGATATGCTATTCGGGGTTGCAGTAGTCTGTAATGAGACTGTTGTAGTCTAGTGCTCTCCTGAATTTTTGATTTTAGGGTACATTTCCAAAGTGGGTATTGCCTCGAGTCCTGACAGATTTTTGTCTTCGACTGAGCCGAGTACTATGACACACTACAGAAAGGAGGCTAGATTTTTTGAATTTATATGGATTTTGTGAGTGGAGGTTTTCTGCCTAAGAGAAGCCCCCAGGACGACAAAGCTAGCTGCTGAGAACATGACGGTGTCGTGACCGGAATGAGTGTCAATGTGGGTGGTTGTGCCTCTGTTGAAAGGCTGCCTACGTATTCACGTATAGTGAAATCAAACCATGCCGTAGTTCAGTGTATTGGAAGATATATTATGGTGCCTAGTCTGATAGGACTTTGTGTGTAACTAGCCATAGCGATGATTAGGCTAAGTGTGCTCCCAATGATGTCTTGATCAAAGGGCTAGAATAGTTAGGATGTTGATCCTGTGACTGTGAGCATTCTCCGGGGTAGCCCCCAGAGGTGGTGTGAACTATTTGGGCATGTTCTATGCTGACTGCAAGTTGAATTCCCGTGTTTGGGGTTGGTAACTGGTTTGAATGAGAAGAATTGGGATGGGATTTTAACGAGTTTTGCTCTCGGGGATTTTAACGAGTTTTTCTCTCGGAGATTTTAACGAGTTTTGCTCTCGGGATTGTGTATGATTAGGTAAGGGATTTGACGAGTTTTGCTCTCGGGTCTTTGACGAGTTTTGATCTCGGGTCTTTGACGAGTTTTGATCTCGGGTTTGCATATGGTGATTGTGAATTTTGTTATATAAAGGGGAAGCCGAGTAAAATGGCTCGAACTTTGATCGAGATATGTTTGATGATGCGGGATCTGGTTTCCATGTCTGGCCCTAATGGTTAGGGCTATCCTATGGAGCTTGAATCCTCCGAATTCCGGGCTGTCTTTAGCCTGGGCCTCGGGAAGGTCTTGAGGGTTGTAAATGTCGTGGGAAGACTAAATGTGGTGTTAGTTGACCAGCTTGATTGTTTCTCCCTTATTGGATGGCATGAGTATTGATCTTGAGTGGACCGTTGACCACGGTTATGGGCATTTGAATATTTTTTGTTGGTTGACCTCTTAGCCCCGGTCATAGGATCTTCATTTGTGTTGACCGTTCTGGTCGTGGATCCTCTTTTTTTATGATGGCCTGCTTTTTTGTTTTGGCCTTTTGCTTTTTTTTTTCCTTTTCATGGACTTTCGATTTCTCTTTTTTTTTGTCCAGTTTTTTTGTCTTTTTTCTGTTGGTCAGACTAACACCGTGGGTAGGTATGGTTGATCTTGTCGGAGGGGTGTTTATTGTGGGAAATGGGCTTGCCTCCCGTCTTGAACCCAAACTAGGAGACTACCTAGATTCGTCATAGGATTCGATACCACTCCTGCTAAGTGTAGTTTTGTGGCTTCCTATGTCAGACATGGAACAGGTAAAGGAAAACACGGGTCTTGATTTCCTGCAGTCATTATAGATGTGCCTGTAATAGTCACGTGCATGTACTCACAGTGTATGATGGTGTTCATCATGTTCTCGGAAACACATAAGGAAAGTATATATGAGGAATAGAAAAGCTGATTTTATTGAATTTTGAAAAGAGGACAGAATGCAAAAGATTCTGACTCTGATTTGGAAATGAGGATGTAGGGTATCCTAGACTCGGACTCAAACTTAGACTCGAATCCAATTCGGACTTTCGGATGCTCGGTTGGTTGTTGTTTTTTTTTTGGTAAGGTCTTCGACAGGTGCCACGACTCGCCTAAACTCGGTTTTGCGCAAATGCAAGAGAGGGAGTCAAACTAGACACGGCCCGGGGTGACGGGAATGACTAAGATTCATGGACCGGGATACTCGAACGTTGACCTGGACGAGGTAACGACCCTGGCTTGGACTTGACGATGAGACTCAAGCTGCACGAGGGTGAGTCCGAAAATGGGGCGACCATGTTTGACTCGGGTTAGACTCTCCTAAGACAAATGTGTAGGGTGCGATTCTCGGGGTGACTGTGATTAATCGTTCCGTCGGGGAATAGCCCCCAAGTGAGACTAAGGACTCAAATGGTGTGGCATCTAAGTGACTCAAAGGTGGGGTACGTGAGACACGTGTAAGACATGACCCTTAGAGCAACCGTGATTGACCGCTCTGATGAAGGGTAGCCCCCAAGTGGGACCGAAAATTTGGTTAAGACTCGAGTGTCGGACGAGTGACCCTTAGACGTAAAGGTCACAAACCTTTTTTTATAGGGCTATGCCTTGTAAAAGGTTGACTCGGAAAAGACTCCTAGACGGGTGACTTGTGAAAGGTGGGCCTCCTTTAGGATCCAGCTGTGTGGGCTGGGCCCTGTTCGAAAGGAGGTTCACATGAGACGTTCCCCAGACTTTGGACTCGATTTGTGTAAATGGGTCAACCTTTGTAGGAGTATATCCTACGTAGGTGAGCCTTGCCTTAGTATAATAAGGCGGACTGGGATAGGGAGGAAATCCGTGATGTAAGATCGACGGAGTTTTGATGCTAGAGACCTCGACGACTTACGACACGACCCGACACTGCTAAATACGGGAAGTCCTAAGAAGAGGAAGGTTTTGAAAAATTGAATTTTTGAAAGGCCCGAAAGAATCGGGGAGAACCGGCCCTTTTTTCGAAAAAGAAAACGGAAAAGCGGACCGGGGAGGGTTTTGAAAGTTCGAAAATATTTTCGAGTTTTGAAATGGGCATAATACCGGCTAAAAATAGACTATTTTGAGTAAAATCGTGGATCCTAAATTCGGTATATGTCCCGGGTTTTGAAATTGGATATTTTGAAAAGGATGCTATTTTGAAAATGACGGTTTTAAAAAAAAAGACTTGTAAATCAGGTAGCACGTAGTCATGGAAACAGTATAACAATGCAATGTATGCTCTAATTCTAAGTCTCGGTCAGTCTGAAAGGGTCTATACCAGTGTTCACAGCCTATCGAGAATCGGGGCGGACTTCCTAAGTCGAGTTGAGCTTAGAACATGCCGTAAAACCCATACGAATCGGCTAATGGACACCTTCGACATATCCAATTTGGACTACATCGATAGTATAGTGGGACGTCGGTCACCAGTACCGGCCCGGGAAAATATGCGGTTATGCATGAACCGTAAAACTAAAACGCGTATTGTACTAGTCAAACGATTTCTATTCGAGTCTCACCCTGAGGATGCTGAAGGTCAGTAACGTATCAGCTAATCCCCAGCGGAATCGCCAAATTGTGGACATGACATAGGTCCACCCCGACGCGGCCACGCGCGGGTTTTGGAGAGGCGAATGAATCTCCATATGAGATGGTCAAATTGAAATTTAAATCGAAGTTGGAGTCGCCACCGAATTTTATGGTTATTCGGAACCGTTCGAGCCCACTCTATGTCGTAGTGGGCCGTATACAAAATACGGCCCATTTCCGATGTCAGAATTTATTGGGCTCGTCCCTTTGCAGTTCGATACCGATGCCGACTTGATCGGTTAATCGTATATTGAATGACTCTCGTTGCCAATGGATTCGGACATCCGGAAACCACGGTTCTGAGTAAGGGGTGAGGGTACGTGTTGGGAAGTTCACTAAGAACACCCAACCCCGCCCGCACATTAGCGACCTCTACTAGGATATCGAATGATTTTTTAATACGCGCGTTAGTAATACGATGAATGATATGCAAACATTGTTTTCCTAAACATGCGAGGAATTGAATGGGTTGCTAAGTCGATTTAATGCATGAAAATTTACGTCAAAGTTGAATTTAGCATGTGAGATTCGTTTTAGTATAATAAAACAAACGATAAAAGGAAATTGCTAAAAAGATGAACAAACGTGTTAGTAACGATTGAATAAAAATATGAATAGGATAATATGCATGATTTTGAAAAGTTTTATGACACGTGATGGATTAACACGTGTTGACCGAGGTCAAGGAAAAAATATCGAAATCTGAAATATGCCTAAAACCTGTTGTTTTGTCTAAAAAACGATGTTCGAAGAATAATAAAAAAAATAGAGCGAAATCGATTTTTGTGTCGCGTTTTCAGGGAACCGCGCGCCTCGCCGGAACGCACGCGACTCGCGTCCCGGGCTATTTTCGAAATTGATTTTCGGAAAATTTTAGCTTTATTAAATCGCGTATAAATATTGCATAATTTATACTCGACTTAATTTTGCGATATTCGTTATATTCAATATTCGACTATGAAATCGATATTAAATACTCGGAATGATTTTTTTAGAAAAGGTAAAAAAAAGGTTTTTGTAAATCGTTTTAAAAATTAAACTAAAAAAAACGATGTTTGACTCTCTCCGCGTTAAAATCGTTGTATTTTGTTTTAAGAAAATTATGTAACAATTTTTTAGCATCAACGAGATTAATTTAATTCTTTTTGATACAATATTCAATTATAGAGAATCGATATCGTATTTTTAAGAGCGTTTGTTTTATAAAAATAGTTTTTTAGTATCGATATTAGAAATAATAAAAAATACGATGATGACCCGTAAAAAGAAATCGACCAACGACGCAAAAAAAAGGGAAAAGACGAGAGGAAGAGGAAGAGAAAGGAGAGAAACGAGTTTGATTTTACACCCTCAACCTACATGCTTTGTGTTTACTCGGATCGGGGCTCGTCGGGACGTGGCTTGGGCACAAGAGCGTCGAGTGTACGTCGGTGAGTTGTGGTGGCTCGGTTCGGTGTGAAGGGTGTCGGGTATCGGGCCGGTTTCCTTCGGGTTTTGTAATATCGGTTTCTCGATGCTAAGTTTTTATGCTTATGAGTGTGTATGGGAATTATTCGTTGTTGTATATGAATATTTCTGAATGTTGATGAATGATCTTTGTGTGTCTTGTATTGTGTGTGCAAGGGGCTATTTATAGGGAGTTCCCGACCTTGGCTAGGAGAGTTTGAACTACCGTTTAGGATAGGAAACGTAGAAATTTGAGAGGAATGAGAATTCCGCTTTCTTGTGAAGGAAGAAAAGGGAACCGGCTGGTTGGTAGGCTACTCGGCCGAGTATTTGCACTCGGTCG